>OZ024903.1:18468969-18527013 GCA_964017125.1 Flabesymbios commensalis
TATAATGTACCCGTCCAGCCACCTCTGTGACGATCAAAAGTACACGTCCTGAAACCACCTCTGTGACGATCTAAAGTACACTTCCTGACACCACCTCTGTGGCGATCTAAAGTACACGTCCTGACACCACCTCTGTGGCGATCTAAAGTACACATCCTGACACCACCTCTGTGACGATCTAAAGTACACGTCCTGACGCCACCTCTGTGACGATCTAAAGTACACGTCCTGAAACCACCTCTGTGACGATCTAAAGTACACTTCCTGACACCACCTCTGTGACAATCTAAAGTACACGTCCTGACACCACCTCGGTGACGATCTAAAGTACACATCCTGACACCACCTCTGTGGGGATCTAAAGTACACATCCTGACACCACCTCTGTGGCGATCTGAAGTATACGTCGTGACAACTCTGTGGTGATCTAATGTACACGTCCTCACACCCCCTCTTTGGCGATCTAAAGTACACATCCTGACACCACCTCTGTGGTGATCTAAAGTACACGTACTGACACCACCTCTGTGGCGATCTAAAGTACACGTCCTGACAACTCTGTGGTGATCTAAAGTACACATCCTCACACCACCTCTGTGGCAATCTAAAGTACACATACTGACACCACCTTTGTGGCGATCTAAAGTACACATCCTGACACCACCTCTGTGGTGATCTAAAGTACACGTCCTGACACCACCTCTGTGGTGATCTAAAGTACACGTCCTGACACCACCTCTGTGGTGATCTAAAGTACACGTCCTGACACCTCTGTGACGATCTAAAGTACACATCCTGACACCACCTCTGTGACGATCTAAAGTACACGTCCTGACACCACCTCTGTGGCGATCTAAAGTACACTTCCTGACACCACCTCTGTGGCGATCTAAAGTACACGTCCTGACAACTCTGTGGTGATCTAATGTACACGTCCTGACACCACCTCTGTGGTGATCTAATGTACACGTCCTCACACCACCTCTGTGGTGATCTAAAGTACACATCCTGACACCACCTCTGTGGTGATCTAAAGTACACGTCCTGACACCACCTCTGTGGCGATCTAGAGGTACACGTCCTGACGCCACCTCTGTGACGATCTAAAGTACACATCCTCACACCACCTCTGTCGCGATCTAAATTACACATCCTGACAACTCTGTGGTGATCTAAAGTACACGTCCTGACACCACCTCTGTGGCGATCTAAAGTACACGTCCTGACACCACCTCTGTGGAGATCTAAAGTACACGTCCTGACGCCACCTCTGTGACGATTTAAAGTACACATCCTGACACCACCTCTGTCGCGATCTAAAGTACACATCCTGACACCACCGCTGTGGTGATCTAAAGTACACGTCCTGACACCACCTCTGTGGTGATCTAAAGTACACGTCCTGACAACTCTGTGGTGATCTAAAGTACACGTCCTCACACCACCTCTGTGGCGATCTAAAGTACACGTCCTGACACCACCTGTGTGGCGATCTAAAGTACACGTCCTGACACCACCTCTGTGGCGATCTTAAGTACACGACCTGAAACCACCTCTGTGGCGATCTAAAGTACACGTCCTGACACCACCTCTGTGGTGATCTAAAGTACACGTCCTGACACCACCTCTGTGGAGATCTAAAGTACACGTCCTGACGCCACCTCTGTGACGATCTAAAGTACACATCCTGACACCACTTCTGTCGCGATCTAAAGTACACATCCTGACACCACCGCTGTGGTGATCTAAAGTACACGTCCAGACACCACCTCTGTGGTGATCTAAAGTACACGTCCTGACAACTCTGTGGTGATCTAAAGTACACGTCCTGACACCACCTGGGTGACGATCTAAAGTACACGTCCTGACACCACCTCTGTGGCGATCTAAAGTACACGTCCTGAAACCACCTCTGTGGCTATTATAATGTACCCGTCCAGCCACCTCTGTGACGATCAAAAGTACACGTCCTGAAACCACCTCTGTGACGATCTAAAGTACACTTCCTGACACCACCTCTGTGGCGATCTAAAGTACACGTCCTGACACCACCTCTGTGGCGATCTAAAGTACACATCCTGACACCACCTCTGTGACGATCTAAAGTACACGTCCTGACGCCACCTCTGTGACGATCTAAAGTACACGTCCTGAAACCACCTCTGTGACGATCTAAAGTACACTTCCTGACACCACCTCTGTGACAATCTAAAGTACACGTCCTGACACCACCTCGGTGACGATCTAAAGTACACATCCTGACACCACCTCTGTGGGGATCTAAAGTACACATCCTGACACCACCTCTGTGGCGATCTGAAGTATACGTCGTGACAACTCTGTGGTGATCTAATGTACACGTCCTCACACCCCCTCTTTGGCGATCTAAAGTACACATCCTGACACCACCTCTGTGGTGATCTAAAGTACACGTACTGACACCACCTCTGTGGCGATCTAAAGTACACGTCCTGACAACTCTGTGGTGATCTAAAGTACACATCCTCACACCACCTCTGTGGCAATCTAAAGTACACATACTGACACCACCTTTGTGGCGATCTAAAGTACACATCCTGACACCACCTCTGTGGTGATCTAAAGTACACGTCCTGACACCACCTCTGTGGTGATCTAAAGTACACGTCCTGACACCACCTCTGTGGTGATCTAAAGTACACGTCCTGACACCTCTGTGACGATCTAAAGTACACATCCTGACACCACCTCTGTGACGATCTAAAGTACACGTCCTGACACCACCTCTGTGGCGATCTAAAGTACACTTCCTGACACCACCTCTGTGGCGATCTAAAGTACACGTCCTGACAACTCTGTGGTGATCTAATGTACACGTCCTGACACCACCTCTGTGGTGATCTAATGTACACGTCCTCACACCACCTCTGTGGTGATCTAAAGTACACATCCTGACACCACCTCTGTGGTGATCTAAAGTACACGTCCTGACACCACCTCTGTGGCGATCTAGAGGTACACGTCCTGACGCCACCTCTGTGACGATCTAAAGTACACATCCTCACACCACCTCTGTCGCGATCTAAATTACACATCCTGACAACTCTGTGGTGATCTAACGTACACGTCCTGACACCACCTCTGTGGCGATCTAAGGTACACGTCCTCACACCACCTCTGTGGCAATCTAAAGTACACATCCTGACGCCACCTTTGTGGCGATCTAAAGTACACATCCTGACACCACCTCTGTGGTGATCTAAAGTACACGTCCTGACACCACCTCTGTGGCGATCTAAAGTACACATCCTGACACCACCTCTGTGGCGATCTAAAGTACACATCCTGACACCACCTCTGTGGCGATCTAAAGTACACATCCAGACACCACCTCTGTGGTGATCTAAAGTACACGTCCTGACACCACCTCTGTGGCGATCTAAAGTACACGTCCTCACACCACCTCTGTGGCAATCTAAAGTACACATACTGACGACACCTTTGTAGCGATCTAAAGTACACATCCTGACACCACCTCTGTGGTGATCTAAAGTACACGTCCTGACACCACCTCTGTGGCGATCTAAAGTACACATCCTGACACCACCTCTGTGGTGATCTAAAGTACACGTCCTGACACCACCTCTGTGGCGATCTAAAGTACACTTCCTGACACCACCTCTGTGGCGATCTAGAGTACACGTCCTGACAACTCTGTGGTGATCTAAAGTACACGACCTGACACCACCTCTGTGGTGATCTAAAGTACACGTCCTGACACCACCTCTGAGGCGATCTAAAGTACAGGTCCTGACGCCACCTCTGTGGCGATCTAAAGTACACATCCTGACACCACCTCTGTGACGATTTAAAGTACACGTCCTGACACCACCTCTGTGGCGATCTAAAGTACACATCCTGACACCACCTGACGTGTACTTTAGATCGTGTACACGTCCTGACTTCGCGATCTAAAGTACACGTCCTGACGCCACCTCTGTCGCGATCTAAAGTACACATCCTGACACCACCTTTGTGGTGATCTAAAGTACACGTCCTGACACCACCTCTGTGGTGATCTAAAGTACACGTCCTGACACCACCTCTGTGGCGATCTAAAGTACACGTCCTGACAACTCTGTGGTGATCTAAAGTACACGTCCTCACACCACCTCTGTGGCAATCTAAAGTACACATCCTGACACCACCTTTGTGGCGATCTAAAGTACACATCCTGACAGCAGCTCTGTGGTGATCTAAAGTACACGTCCTGACACCACCTCTGTGGTGATCTAAAGTACACGTCCTGACACCACCTCTGTGGTGATCTAAAGTACACGTCCTGACACCACCTCTGTGGTGATCTAAAGTACACGTCCTGACACCACCTCTGTGGCGATCTAAAGTACACTTCCTGACACCAGTTCTGTGGCGATCTAAAGTACACGTCCTGACAACCCTGTGGTGATCTAAAGTACACGTCCTGACACCACCTCTGTGGTGATCTAAAGTACACGTCCTGACACCACCTCTGTGGCGATCTAAAGTACACGTCCTGACGCCACCTCTGTGGCGATCTAAAGTACACATCCTGACACCACCTCTGTGACGATCTAAAGTACCAGTCCTGACACCACCTCTGTGGCGATCTAAAGTACACATCCTGACACCACCTCTGTGGCGATCTAAAGTACACATCCTGACACCACCTCTGTGAAGATCTAAAGTACACGTCCAGCCACCTCTGTGACGATCTAAAGTACACATCCTGACACCACCTCTGTGACGATCTAAAGTACACGTCCTGACACCACCTCTGTGGCGATCTAAAGTACACATCCTGACACCACCTCTGTGGTGATCTAAAGTACACGTCCTGACACCACCTCTGTGGCGATCTAAAGTACACGTCTTGACACCACCTAAGTGGCGATCTAAAGTACACGTCCTCACACCACCTCTGTGGCAATCTAAAGTACACATCCTGACACCACCTCTGTGGCGATCTAAAGTACACTTCCTGACACCACCTCTGTGGCGATCTAAAGTACACGTCCTGACAACTCTGTGGTGATCTAAAGTACACGTCCTGACACCACCTCTGTGGTGATCTAAAGTACACATCCTGACGCCACCTTTGTGGCGATCTAAAGTACACATCCTGACACCACCTCTGTGGTGATCTAAAGTACACGTCCTGACACCACCTCTGTGGTGATCTAAAGTACACGTCCTGACACCACCTCTGTGGTGATCTAAAGTACACGTCCTGACACCTCTGTGACGATCTAAAGTACACATCCTGACACCACCTCTGTGACGATCTAAAGTACACGTCCTGACACCACCTCTGTGGCGATCTAAAGTACACTTCCTGACACCACCTCTGTGGCGATCTAAAGTACACGTCCTGACAACTCTGTGGTGATCTAAAGTACACGTCCAGCCACCTCGGTGACGATCTAAAGTACACATCTTGACACCACCTCTGTGGTGATCTAAAGTACACGTCCTGACACCACCTCTGTGGCGATCTAAAGTACACGTCCTGACGCCACCTCTGTGGCGATCTAAAGTACACGTCCTGACACCACCTCGGTGACGATCTAAAGTATACGTCCTGACACCACCTCTGTGGTGATCTAATGTACACGTCCTCACACCACCTCTGTGGTGATCTAAAGTACACATCCTGACACCACCTCTGTGGTGATCTAAAGTACACGTCCTGACACCACCTCTGTGGCGATCTAGAGGTACACGTCCTGACGCCACCTCTGTGACGATCTAAAGTACACATCCTCACACCACCTCTGTCGCGATCTAAATTACACATCCTGACAACTCTGTGGTGATCTAAAGTACACGTCCTGACACCACCTCTGTGGCGATCTAAGGTACACGTCCTCACACCACCTCTGTGGCAATCTAAAGTACGCATCCTGACGCCACCTTTGTGGCGATCTAAAGTACACATCCTGACACCACCTCTGTGGTGATCTAAAGTACACGTCCTGACACCACCTCTGTGGCGATCTAAAGTACACATCCTGACACCACCTCTGTGGCGATCTAAAGTACACATCCTGACACCACCTCTGTGGCGATCTAAAGTACACATCCAGACACCACCTCTGTGGTGATCTAAAGTACACGTCCTGACACCACCTCTGTGGCGATCTAAAGTACACGTCCTCACACCACCTCTGTGGCAATCTAAAGTACAGATCCTGACACCACCTCTGTGGCGATCTAAAGTACACTTCCTGACACCACCTCTGTGGCGATCTAAAGTACACGTCCTGACAACTCTGTGGTGATCTAAAGTACACGTCCTGACACCACCTCTGTGGTGATCTAAAGTACACGTCCTGACACCACCTCTGTGGCGATCTAAAGTACACGTCCAGCCATCTCTGTAACGATCGATACGATACGACTGTCACGGTAGGCCTATACACGTCCTCACACCACCTCTGTGACGATCTAAAGTACACGTCCTGACACCACCTCTGTGGTGATCTAAAGTACACGTCCTGACACCACCTCTGTGGCGATCTAAAGTACACGTCCAGCCATCTCTGTGACGATCGATACGATACGACTGTCACGGTAGGCCTATACACGTCCTCACACCACCTCTGTGACGATCTAAAGTACACGTCCTGACACCACCTCTGTGGCGATCTAAAGTACACGTCCAGCCACCTCTGTGACGATCGATACGATACGACTGTCACGGTAGGCCTATACAATTAATCGATAATCACATGATCATTTGTTTTCAGCCCTTGCAGATGCTGCCTGCTCCAATTAGCTATAGATAAGCTAGCTGACAATACAGCTCGTTTGCCATTTGCAGTGCTATTGCGCTCTGTAAAGACAAAATGCAGTAACTGCTTACTTGTAAAGTAAGCAGTTAAAAGTAAGCCGTTACTGCAATTGCAGATCGTAACGCGTTTTGTAAACTCATAGATTCACATGCATGCATGCATGATACGCTTCTGGATCGATAACAGGTATCATCATCCACGGTTTGGATCGCAGCGTTAAAGACTTTCCTGCATCAATTTAACCTTTAATATTCACACCCGTTCCCCCACCCCCACCCACGCCCGTCTAAAAAAGCAAAAATACTTTTAACTTCCCAATAAGTCGTACCGCTCAAGTCACTTTAGTCCGGTCAATAAGGCTCTCCTGGTAGATAGGAAAAGTTGAAGAAAAAAAGATTGTTTTTTCTATATAGTTTCTATATGACCTCCTTAGACCGGAAAAAAAGTTTACCAAAATCTATGGTGGGCTAAGGTCACAGCAACGTCAAATCCAGAATGGCCCCCATTAACCCAGGATATGTCATGATCAAAAAGAATTGTTTCACTTTTAGCACTTAGTAAATCAAGTGTAATGCCTCTTTTCCATGTCATTTTGTAAGGAGAATTCAGCTTAGGTACATGTTATTTTTGTGATCAAAGTCAAATATCAAGGTCACAACAAGGTCAAATCAATTAAATACGACCGGCAATGAGCCTATGTCATCACAATTAAAGTGATTTTTTCACTTTCTCAGCTGTAGAATTGAGTCCAATACGGTGCATCTTCCCCATTCTGTCTACATTTTGGTATATTCCTAAACAAATGACCCTGCCGGCGGCCATTTTGAATTTGACCTCTTTGTGACCTTAGCCCCACCATAGAATTTGGTAAACTTTTTTTTCTATAACCTCAACGTCATTATGTACTCAAATGCAACAAAAAAGCTTTTGTCCGAAACTTTTCCTACCTCAGTTCTTTATTGACCAGACTATTAGGCTATAATAGCGGTAAACCTGACAGCAGTGACGTCACTACAATCTATACACGAATTTACATTTGTTTGTTGTGTGCACGCAGCACAAGAGCGGTGTGTTCTGTTCTAGCAGCATGTCTTGTGAGATGATAAAGAAACAACAATGAAAGACGTAAGACTCCACAATCACAATCATCTCAATCATCTCACCATCCTCAGGAGGTTCTCCTGGCCCAGTTTAGCCTATATGTGCACATATATGTGCACAAAGGTGGCCTAAAGCCCGATTCATTTCATTTTTTCCACAATCACAATCACAATGTCTATCATAGCCATTTTGCTTGTCATATAGTGGTGTCTGTGTCAGAGCTTGCTATATTATTATAGAGGGACGCCAGGAAACTACGTGTGCGCCTGTGCGCGCTATTTTTTCGCCACACCTGGACGGAGACGCAGTGCGGCGCTGGACGCGCTCATTCAATTATGCATCGCGAGAGTACTTGGACGCTGAATGTGCGGCCGTCATGTGAAACGCTCGTTAGCGCGCGGCGCACTGCACAGAATAATATACTGCTCTGCAAAGCCAAAGGGAAGTAACTGCTTGCTTAACAAGTAAGCAGTTACTGACTTTTGCACGGCAGTACTGTTCTGCAACGTCAATATGGATTAAATGCTGCCTGGTAAATTACTGCTTTTTGGTTCTGCGCGGCAGACCACTTATGCGGAGGCAAAGGGCAGTAAATTCTTACTTAAAAAGTAAGCAATAACTGCTTTTTGGCTTTGCCAGGCAGTATTTGTCCCTGGATAATCTGTCAGCGGACAAATGACGGCGCACTGCGGACTGTGTTTCTATTTGTCAATGAATCACCTGTCAAACTGTCCCAATCGTAATTCTTGTATCAGGAGCGAGTTGTCAAAATACAGGCGGTCGTGTCATTCCTTATAAGGATGATTAATTATAGGGACACATATAGATATCACTATATGATATCACTAAAGGAAGAAATAGAGTGACATTTTGGGAGTGAGTGTTTCATTGTAGTGTCCCGTATTCTAATTTCGCGCGCTATCAAAGTTGAAAAAAATATCTGGGTTAGTTCAGATCTGTCCATTGAGCAACCCTGCATATTACCATCCCAGCTGTTCTTCTTATTCTGATTCATCTTGAAATGCGAATTGCTGCTGCAATTCCCATCTCAAGATGAATGAAAATGACCTGATTTTATAAAATACGTGAGTATAATATCCCAAATTGAAGCTCCAACCTTTTGTAATGGGTTATTGAATTGTGGTGGATACATGCGACGGGGGAGCTATAGTATGCTTTGCGGTGCATACATACGAAGGGAGCTTAGTATGCTTTGTGGTGCATACATGCGACAGGGGAGCTTAGCATGCTTTGTGGTGCATACATGCGACGGGGGAGCTTAGTATGCTTTGTGGTGCATACATGCGACAGGGGAGCTTAGTATGCTTTGTGGTGCATGCATGCGACGGGGGAGCTCAGTATGTTTTGTTGTGCATACATGCGACGGAGGAGCTTAGTATGATTTGTGGTGCATACATGCGACGGGGTAGCTTAGTATGCTTTGTGTTGCATACATGCGACGTGGGAGCTTAGTATGCTTTGTGGTGCATACACACAGCAGGAGAGCTCAGTATGCTTTGTGGTGCATGCATGCGACAGGGGAGCTTAGTATGCTTTGTGGTGCATACACACAGCAGGAGAGCTCAGTATGCTTTGTGGTGCATGCATGCGACAGGGGAGCTTAGTATGCTTTGTGGTGCATACACACAGCAGGAGAGCTCAGTATGCTTTGTGGTGCATGCATGCGACGGGTGAGCTATAGTATGCTTTGCGGTGCATACATACGAAGGGAGCTTAGTATGCTTTGTGGTGCATACATGCGACAGGGGAGCTTAGCATGCTTTGTGGTGCATACATGCGACGGGGGAGCTTAGTATGCTTTGTGGTGCATACATGCGACAGGGGAGCTTAGTATGCTTTGTGGTGCATGCATGCGACGGGGGAGCTCAGTATGTTTTGTTGTGCATACATGCGACGGAGGAGCTTAGTATGATTTGTGGTGCATACATGCGACGGGGTAGCTTAGTATGCTTTGTGTTGCATACATGCGACGTGGGAGCTTAGTATGCTTTGTGGTGCATACACACAGCAGGAGAGCTCAGTATGCTTTGTGGTGCATGCATGCGACAGGGGAGCTTAGTATGCTTTGTGGTGCATACACACAGCAGGAGAGCTCAGTATGCTTTGTGGTGCATGCATGCGACAGGGGAGCTTAGTATGCTTTGTGGTGCATACACACAGCAGGAGAGCTCAGTATGCTTTGTGGTGCATGCATGCGACGGGTGAGATTAGTGTGCTTCGTAGTGCAAACATGCGACGGGGGAGCTTAGTATGCTTTGTGGTTCATGCATGCGAAGGGGGAGCTCAGTATTCTTTGTGGTGCATACACACAACGGGAGAGCTTAGTATGCTTTGTGGTGCATACACACAACGGGAGACCTTAGTTCGCTTTGTGGTGCATACATATGACAGGGGAGCTTAGTATGCTTTGTGGTGCATACATGCGACGGGGGAGCTTAGTATGCTTTGTGATGCATACATGCAACGGGCAGCTCTGTATGCTTTGTGGTGCATGCATGCGACGGGGGAGCTATAGTATGCTTTGTGGTGCATACATGCAACGGGCAGCTCAGTATGCTTTGTGGTGCATGCATACGACGGGGGAGCTATAGTATGCTTTGTGGTGCATACATGAGACGGGGGAGCTTAGTATTATTTGTGGTGCATACATGCAACGGGCAGCTCAGTATGCTTTGTGGTGCATGCATACAACGGGGGAGCTATAGTATGCTTTGTGGTGCATACATGCAACGGGCAGCTCAGTATGCTTTGTGGTGCATGCATACGACGGGGGAGCTTAGTATGCTTTGTAGTGCATACATGCGACGGGGGAGCTTAGTACGCTTTGTAATGCATACATGCGACGGGGGAGCTTAGTATGCTTTGTGGTGCATGCATGCGACGGGGGAGCTATAGTATGCTTTGTGGTGCATACATGCAACGGACAGCTCAGTATGCTTTGTGGTGCATGCATACGACGGGGGAGCTATAGTATGCTTTGTGGTTTCATCATTAAATTGTACAGCGAAACTCAAGTCTCCGGCCGTCTGGGCATGTCTAGGGGTATATCCCCTAGACATGCCCAGAACCCCTTATCGGGCGAGCGAAGGAAAACGCTCTCAATAACCCACCATGCCCTATCACCCCCCACCCTCACATCATCTGTACATCATTCATCTCATCAATTGACTACAACGTTTTTATCGTATTACAATGTCACTTAAAAGACCTTTTGTGCCGAAAAGTGACGTAAAGCAAAGATTTACTACTACTACTACTTGCGACGGGGGAGCTTAGTATGCTTTGTGGTGCATACATGCAACGGGCAGCTCAGTATGCTTTGTGGTGCATGCATGCGACGGGGGAGCTATAGTATGCTTTGTGGTGCATACATGCGACGGGGGAGCTTAGTATGCTTTGTGATGCATACATGCGACAGAGGAGCTCAGTATGATTTGTGGTGCATACATGCGACGGGGGAGCTTAGTATGCTTTGTGATGCATACTTGCGACGGGGGAGCTTAGTATGCTTTGTGGTGCATACATTTAACGGGGGAGCTTAGTATGCTTTGTGATGCATACACGCAACGGGGGAGCTCAGTATGCTTTGTGATGCATACATATGACAGGGGAGCTTAGTATGCTTTGTGGTGCATACACGCAACGGGCAGTACAGTATGCTTTGTGGTTCATACATGCGACGGGCAGCTCAGTATGCTTTGTGGTGCATGCATGCGACGGGGGAGCTTAGTATGCTTTGTGGTGGATACATGCGATAGGGGAGTTTAGTATGCTTTGTGGTGCATGCATGCGACGGGGGAGCTTAGTATGCTTTGTGGTGGATACATGCGATAGGGGAGTTTAGTATGCTTTGTGGCGCATACATGCAATAGGGGAGCTTAGTATGCTTTGTGGTACATACATGCGACGTGGGAGCTTAGTATGCTTTGTGGTGCAAACATGCGATGGGGGAGCTTAGTATGCTTTGTGGTGCATTCATGCGATAAGGGAGCTTAGTATGCTTTGTGGTGCATTCATGCACCGAGTGAGCTTAGATGAAGGGTTATTCTGGTGCAGATCCCCTTTAATGATAAACGGTCTCACTGGTTCAGATCCCTGTTATTAACTATATTTGTCCAAACATCTTCTAAAATCGTTATTTGACATTTAACCCTTTAAGCTCTACTAGCGGTAGCGAGACACACTGTCAAGTGGGTGAAACATTTTAAGGGTTAAAATGGTTCCCGGTGCAGCTGCAGTTTATTAGAATAGCTTTTCTAAATTATGGATGAACCACTGGATAATTATATATCCGCCCCTTGATAATTATGGACCCCCCTTGGATAATTATGGCTCCGCCCCTGGATAATTATGGATCCGCCCCGGGATAATTAAATATCCGCCCCTGGATAATTATGGCTCCACCCCTGGATAATTATGGATCCGTCCCTGGGTAATTATGGATTCCCCTGGATAATTATGGACTCTCCCCTGGAAAATTATGGATCCCCTGGATAATTATGGATCAGCCCCTGGATAATTATGGATCCCCTGGGTAATTATGAATCCCTCCTTTATAATTATGGATCCGTCCCTGGATAATTATGGATCCGCCCCTGGATAATTATGGATCCACCCCTGGATAATGATATATCCGTCCCTTGATAATTATGGATTCCCCTGGATAATTATGGATTCTCCCCTGGAAAATTATGGATCCCCCTGGATAATTATGGACCCGCCCCTGGATAATTATGAATCCCCCTGGATAATTATGAATCCGCCCTTGGATATAATAGATTCGCCCCTGGATGATTATGGATCTCCCCTGGATAATTATGAATCCGCTCCTGGATAATAATCGATCCATCCCTGGATAATAATGGATCCGCCTCTGGATAATTATGGATTCGCTGCATAATTATGGATCCTCCCCTGGATAATTATGGATCCCTTCTGGATAATTATGGATCCGCCCCTGGATAATTATGGATCCCTTCTGGATAATTATGGATCCGCCCCTGGATAATTATGGATCCGCCCCTGGATAATTATGGATCCGCTCCTGGATAATTATGGATCCGCCCTTGGATAATGATATATCCGTCCCTGGATAATTATGGATCCGCCCCTGGATAATTAAATACCCGCCCCTGGATGATTATGAATCCCCCCTGGATAATTATGGATCCGCCCTTGGATATAATAGATTCGCCTCTGGATAATTATGAATCCGCCCCTGGATAATTATCGATGCGTCCCTGGATAATAATGGATCCGCCCCTGGATAATTATGGATTCGCTGCATAATTATGGATCCGCCCCTGGATAATTATGGATCTCCCCTGGATAATTATGGATCCGCCCCTGGATATTTATGGATCGCCCTGGATAATTATGGATCCGCTGGATAATTATGGATCCGCCCCTGGAGAATTATGGATTCGCCCCTGGGTAATTATGGATCCCCAGGATAATTATGAATCCGTTCCTGGATAATTATGGATCCACCCCTGGATAATTATGGCTCCGCCCCTGGATAATTATGGATCCCCCTGGATAATTATGGATTCGCCCCTGGATAATTATGGATCACCCCTGGATAATTATGGATACCCCCTGAATAATTATGGATCCGCCGTTGGATAGTTATGAATCTGCCCCTGGATAATTATAAGTCTGCCCCTGGAAAATTATGGAACCGTCCCTGTATGATTATGGACCCGCCCCTAGATAATCGGATTCAATGAGTGTTTCTTAGTTGAAAATTTGATACGATCGTGTTTGTTCCCACAGAATGACTACCACACATTGTGTACACTGTAACATGCGATACTGTAAACAGATAAAGAGACACTGTCAGTGAAACAATAAGCTATAAACTACAGTGTACAGACAAACAGCAGTAACTGCCTAAGTAATCAGTTACTGCTGCTTGCCTTTGCAGGGCGGTATTGTTTAGCCCGCTTCACACTCTACTCCCTCTGGTAGTAGCCCTGGTGTGGTGGTTGAAGCTGCCTGACTGGAAAGTCAGAGAGCGTGGGTTCGTTTCCCGCTCTGGCAGTCAGATTTCGAAGAAACAAAAAAAAATTCCACTCGTTAGTAGGCCTTATTAAGTATTGTGGGGAGCCTCAATGACCGAGCGGTAGTGCGCCCAGTCTCTAATCGCCAGGTAGAATTTCGAATCTCGTGTCTGCAGGGCAGTGTCATCTCATCATCCTCAGAATGTTCTCTTGGCATAGTTTAGCCTATATGTACACAAAGGTGGCCTGACACATTCATTCACTCACTATGTTCTTTCATTCTCATTAATCTTGAGAATGAAATGAAATTAGTCGGGCTTTAGGCCACTATTGTGCACATATAATTATGCTAAATTGGGCCACGAGTAGATGGTGAGATAAGTGAGATGACACTGCCCTCCAGACACATGATTCAGAATAGAAACCCTGGAGGTCTGAGGCCCAGTACGCTACCTCTCTGTCACGGAGGCTCCCCACAATACTGAGTTTACGAGTGGATGGGAAGAAACATTTTTGCTTCTTTCAAACCGCCGAGAGTGGGAAACGAACCCCGAACTCTAGCGTGTAAGGTAGAGGTAACAGACAATTAAAGGTAGGCGTTACAGAAAAGATGCTTCTTCAAGGCACTTTTGAAAACATCTAAGGATTCGCACTTCCGCACTGAATCCGGGAGTTCGTTCCACAGCTTTGGCGCTGCACTGAAAAAACGTCTGCCTCCGTACTGTAAAAGTTTAGTCTTGCGCCGACAAAAAAGGTTTTTTATGATGCTTGGAGTGTAGCTTGAAACTAACTTGGATAAATATGATGGCGCGCTGCCATGAATTGTTTTGTACATGAGCAGCAGTACCTTGAAGATGATTCGCTCTAGCACTGGTAGCCAATGGAGTCTTTTAAGCACTTATGTTATGTGATCATCTCGATTGGTGCTGTCACCAGGCGTGCTGCGGTGTTCTCAATACACTTTAAACGCTGAATAAGCCTCTTGGGGAGGCCGTGCAGGATGCTGTTACATTAGTCCAGGCGAGCAGTGATAAAGGCATGTACCAACTTTTCAGTGATAGATTAAGTCAGAAGATGACTAATCTTTCCAATGTTTCTGATGTGCAGAGAAGCAGCACTGCAAGCAGCGCTGACATGTTTGTTAAGGGTCAGACAGCTGTCCAGTGTCACTCCAAGACTCTTCACATTCTCTGCCGGAAGAATGTCTATTCCACCAATTTGCTATAGTCTCAGAAAATGTTTGGATGGATGTAATCGTGATGGCAGTTTCTGCAAGAGGATACGGTGATCAATGGTATAGAACGCGACGCTAAAATCCAAGAGTACAAGATATCCAACTTCCGTCCATCATCCGCAGCAAGTAGCAGGTCGTTCATGGTACGTAGCATAGCAGTTTCGGTGCTATGGGCTGGTCTGTATACGGACTGAAACTTGTCATGAAGGCTGTAGGTCTTCACATGATCCTGTAATTAGGATGCCACCACCTTCTCAAGTGTTTTTGGCAAGAAAAGGAAGGTTAGAGATAGGCCTAAAATTGTAAAAGTTCCCGGGGTCCAATGAAGTTTTTTTAAGATTTGAGTCACCCAGGCCTCCTTTAAAGAAGCAGGGACAGATGATAGTGCTATGGATCTGTTGATTATGTCTGCGATGATAGGCGGCATTGTGCCAGGAAGTTGCTTAATTATGCATGTGGGCATAGGGTCTAAACAACATGTCTTGCTTGATGATTTTCCAATAATTTTTTATAATGTCACTGGTCTGAACTGGTTTGAGCGAAGCAAGTGATGCTATGCTGTTGATAGCTTGACGTGGTTGACTGTCAGCAGCCAATGCAGCGCGTCTGTCCAGTTCTATACGAATCTTAGACTAGACTGAATGATCCGTGTCGTTATTCAGTAGGAGTTATGACTAGAGTGAATGATCCGTGTCGTTATTCAGTAGGAGTTATGACTAGAGTGAATGATCCGCGTCGTTATTCAGTAGGAGTTAGGACTAAAGTGAATGATCCGTGTCGTTATTCAGTAGGAGTTATGACTAGAGTGAATGATCCGCGTCGTTATTCAGTAGGAGTTATGACTAGAGGGAATGATCCGTGTCGTTATTCAGTAGGAGTTATGACTAAAGTGAATGATCCGTGTCGTCATTCAGTAGGAGTTATGACTAAAGTGAATGATCCGTGTCGTCATTCAGTAGGAGTTATGACTAGAGTGAATGATCTTTGTCGTCATTCAGTAGGAGTTATGACTAAAGTGAATGATCCGTGTCGTTATTCAGTAGGAGTTAGGACTAAAGTGAATGATCCGTGTCGTCATTCAGTAGGAGTTATGACTGGAGTGAATGATCCGTGTCGTCATTCAGTAGGAGTTAGGACTAAAGTGAATGATCCGTGTCGTCATTCAGTAGGAGTTATGACTGGAGTGGATGATCCGTGTCGTTATTCAGTAGGAGTTAGGACTAAAGTGGATGATCCGTGTCGTTATTCAGTAGGAGTTATGACTAGAGTGAATGATCCGTGTCGTCATTCAGTAGGAGTTATGACTGGAGTGGATGATCCGTGTCGTTATTCAGTAGGAGTTAGGACTAAATTGGATGATCCGTGTCGTTATTCAGTAGGAGTTAGGACTAAAGTGGATGATCCGTGTCGTTATTCAGTAGGAGTTATGGCTAGAGTGGATGATCCGTATCGTTATTCAGTAGGAGTTATGACTAAAGTGGATGATCCGTGTCGTTATTCAGTAGGAGTTATGACTAGAGTGAATGATCCGCGTCGTTATTCAGTAGGAGTTATGACTAGAGTGGATGATCCGTGTCGTTATTCAGTAGGAGTTATGACTAAAGTGGATGATCCGTGTCGTTATTCAGTAGGAGTTATGACTCGAGTGAATGATCCGTGTCGTTATTCAGTAGGAGTTATGACTCGAGTGAATGATCCGTGTCGTCATTCAGTAGGAGTTATGACTGGAGTGGATGATCCGTGTCGTTATTCAGTAGGAGTTAGGTCTAAAGTGGATGATCCGTGTTGTTATTCAGTAGGAGTTAGGACTAAAGTGGATGATCCGTGTCGTTATTCAGTAGGAGTTATGACTAGAGTGAATGATCCGTGTCGTTATTCAGTAGGAATTATGACTCGAGTGAATGATCCGTGTCGTCATTCAGTAGGAGTTATGGCTAGAGTGAATGATCCGTGTCGTTATTCAGTAGGAGTTAGGACTAAAGTGAATGAGCCGTGTCGTTATTCAGTAGGAGTTATGACTAAAGTGGATGATCCGTGTCGTCATTCAGTAGGAGTTATGACTAAAGTGGATGATCCGTGTCGTTATTCAGTAGGAGTTATGACTAGAGTGAATGATCCGCGTCGTTATTCAGTAGGAGTTATGACTAGAGTGGATGATCCGTGTCGTTATTCAGTAGGAGTTATGACTAAAGTGGATGATCCGTGTCGTTATTCAGTAGGAGTTATGACTCGAGTGAATGATCCGTGTCGTTATTCAGTAGGAGTTATGACTCGAGTGAATGATCCGTGTCGTCATTCAGTAGGAGTTATGACTGGAGTGGATGATCCGTGTCGTTATTCAGTAGGAGTTAGGACTAAAGTGGATGATCCGTGTTGTTATTCAGTAGGAGTTAGGACTAAAGTGGATGATCCGTGTCGTTATTCAGTAGGAGTTATGACTAGAGTGAATGATCCGTGTCGTTATTCAGTAGGAGTTATGACTCGAGTGAATGATCCGTGTCGTCATTCAGTAGGAGTTATGGCTAGAGTGAATGATCCGTGTCGTTATTCAGTAGGAGTTAGGACTAAAGTGAATGAGCCGTGTCGTTATTCAGTAGGAGTTATGACTAAAGTGGATGATCCGTGTCGTCATTCAGTAGGAGTAATGCCTAGAGTGAATGATCCGTCAGAGCATTCAGTAGGAGTTATGCCTAGAGTGAATGATCCGTGTCGTCATTTCTGAATTAACTGAATTCACATTATTTTGAAAAAAACACAATAATTTAGCATTATACGTTGTTAACGTATAGCTGCTAATGTAGCGAGAACACCCCACAATCACTAAATTAGTGGCTTGAAATAAATAGTACACAATTATATTTGAATAAATCATTTTCAATGTAAACGAATTAGTGTATATTAAAGTATCATCATAGTAAGCATCATCATAATATTATATTTTATTATCAATAAACAAAAATAGTATTTATTACATGTACATGTAATTACTGGTGTTGTAACTGTAACGTGCATTATAATATAATATAAATTACAGTTACCTTACAATAAACATTGTCATCAGATGCGGGTAAACCTTTTTTTCACAATATACCAGAAATGGATATCGCTAAATTACAACGCGTTCAGAACTGCGTTGCAAGAGTGGTAACCAAGGCCCTACGTTTTAGTCGATCCACTCCTATTCTAAAACGATTCTGTCAAGTTTAGCATTCATTTTAAAATATGCACAATAACTAGTTTCGGTGCTATGGGCTGGTCTGTATACGGACTGAAACTTGTCATGAAGGCTGTAGGTCTTCACATGATCCTGTAATTAGGATGCCACCACCTTCTCAAGTGTTTTTGGCAAGAAAAGGAAGGTTAGAGATAGGCCTAAAATTGTAAAAGTTCTCGGGGTCCAATGAAGTTTTTTTAAGATTTGAGTCACCCAGGCCTCCTTTAAAGAAGCAGGGACAGATGATAGTGCTATGGATCTGTTGATTATGTCAGCGATGATAGGCGGCATTGTGCCAGGAAGTTGCTTAATTATGCATGTGGGCATAGGGTCTAAACCACATGTCTTGTTTGATGATTTTCCAATAATTTTTTATAATGTCACTGGTCTGAACTGGTTTGAGCGAAGCAAGTGATGCTATGCTGTTGATAGCTTGACGTGGTTGACTGTCAGCAGCCAATGCAGCGCGTCTGTCCAGTTCTATACGAATCTTAGACTAGACTGAATGATCCGTGTCGTTATTCAGTAGGAGTTATGACTAGAGTGAATGATCCGCGTCGTTATTCAGTAGGAGTTAGGACTAAAGTGAATGATCCGTGTCGTTATTCAGTAGGAGTTATGACTAGAGTGAATGATCCGCGTCGTTATTCAGTAGGAGTTATGACTAAAGTGAATGATCCGTGTCGTCATTCAGTAGGAGTTATGACTAAAGTGAATGATCCGTGTCGTCATTCAGTAGAAGTTAGGACTAGAGTGAATGATCCGTGTCGTTATTCAGTAGGAGTTATGACTAAAGTGAATGATCCGTGTCGTCATTCAGTAGGAGTTATGACTAAAGTGAATGATCCGTGTCGTCATTCAGTAGGAGTTATGACTAAAGTGAATGATCCGTGTCGTCATTCAGTAGGAGTTATGACTAAAGTGAATGATCCGTGTCGTCATTCAGTAGGAGTTAGGACTAGAGTGAATGATCCGTGTCGTTATTCAGTAGGAGTTATGACTAAAGTGAATGATCCGTGTCGTCATTCAGTAGGAGTTATGACTAAAGTGAATGATCCGTGTCGTCATTCAGTGGGAGTTATGACTAGAGTGAATGATCTTTGTCGTCATTCAGTAGGAGTTATGACTAAAGTGAATGATCCGTGTCGTTATTCAGTAGGAGTTAGGACTAAAGTGAATGATCCGTGTCGTCATTCAGTAGGAGTTATGACTGGAGTGAATGATCCGTGTCGTCATTCAGTAGGAGTTAGGACTAAAGTGAATGATCCGTGTCGTCATTCAGTAGGAGTTATGACTGGAGTGGATGATCCGTGTCGTCATTCAGTAGGAGTTATGACTAGAGTGAATGATCCGTGTCGTCATTCAGTAGGAGTTATGACTGGAGTGGATGATCCGTGTCGTTATTCAGTAGGAGTTATGACTGGAGTGAATGATCCGTGTCGTTATTCAGTAGGAGTTAGGACTAAAGTGAATGACCCGTGTCGTTATTCAGTAGGAGTTATGACTAAAGTGGATGATCTGTGTCGTCATTCAGTAGGAGTTTTGACTAAAGTGAATGATCCGTGTCGTTATTCAGTAGGAGTTAGGACTAAAGTGGATGATCCGTGTCGTCATTCAGTAGGAGTAATGCCTAGAGTGAATGATCCGTCAGAGCATTCAGTAGGAGTTATGCCTAGAGTGAATGATCCGTGTCGTCATTTCTGAATTAACTGAATTCACATTATTTTGAAAAAAACACAATAATTTAGCATTATACGTTGTTAACGTATAGCTGCTAATGTAGCGAGAACACCCCACAATCACTAAATTAGTGGCTTGAAATAAATAGTACACAATTCTATTTGAATAAATCATTTTCAATGTAAACGAATTAGTGTATATTAAAGTATCATCATAGTAAGCATCATCATAATAATATATTTTATTATCAATAAACAAAAATAGTATTTATTACATGTACATGTAATTACTGGTGCTGTAACTGTAACGTGCATTATAAAATAATATAAATTACAGTTACCTTACAATAAACATTGTCATCAGATGCGGGTAAACCTTTTTTTTACAATATACCAGAAATGGATATCGCTAGATTACAACGCGTTCAGAACTGCCTTGCAAGAGTGGTAACCAAGGCCCTACGTTTTAGTCGATCCACTCCTATTCTAAAACGATTCTGTCAAGTTTAGCATTCATTTTAAAATATGCACAATAACTTTCTGAACCCTAAAAGACAACCAACCTGCATATTTGGCTGATTTACTTGTTTGTCCGAAATGCTCAAAATATCTACGCTCCACAAATTCAAATAAATTTGTTGTTCCTCGTATAAAAACTAAGACTGGGTCAAGAGCTTTCTCTATATCTGGCCCAGCCTTATGGAACACCCTGACTGCCTGTGCCAATAAGTAACGCCGGAACAATCTTAACATTCCGGAAATTACTTCAATCGCACCTATTTGATCTGGCTTTCCCACCCTAGCACCTCAGCAGCCCGGCTCCCTGATGACGAACCTGCTTTGGCCTTGATTATGACATATGATCACGCTAAGGATTTGTGCGCCTCTGAGCTCGGTCCGCTGAGGATATAGGCGATATAGAAGTTTTATTGATTGATTGATCGATTGAATGTTCAATAACATCCTGTCAATGTCGTTGCAATAGGTGTGCGCATAATATCGTCACCATGGTATTAAAGGGTCGTATCTGGCATTGTGTAAAGAGGGAGATACCATCTTTATTTCAATACCAATTCAAAACTAGACAGACTTTTGCTGGCTAAAGTGACATAAGTTTGGACTTCCGTTTTTTCTTTTTAATAATGCTCAGTTTTGCTTGCACTTACGACGTTTCAAACCTCACATTTACTAAAGTCAGTTTTTTACAAGCTTTCCAACGAGCCTACCCAGACAGCCCTGCGACGCTCGGTTCGTGCCCTGTGACGTCATCAATTTTGAAAAAGCAACCTTTTCTGGTTCATTTTCAAGTAGGTATCATATCTTGAAAAAAATAGGGCTTAGACATTGGGTCAATGTCGTTGGAGTGTTGGCAATTACTCTCTCACTCAGGATGACCTGCCAGTCTGTCTGAAGGGCTCAGTCACACATGTACGATGGGGGGGGGGGGGGGCACTTACTCAGTGCTGTTTTAGTGACGGCCTGGCATTTACAGCGCTCCGACGACGTTGAAACAGTGTTGTTTCAGTGCCTTGCATTAATAACTTTTGAAGTACTCAATCAAACTTGAGAATTGACTGAGATATCAGCGAAAAACGGATAAAAATCTATCATTTTAAATGTTTCTACTGTTCATGTCAAACACCCATGTTGGTTCACTGCTGGGCCACTGCTCGTGACGCTGGCCCGTCACTGAACAACCCACCACTATAGGGCTGCGTTCAGATAACAAAGACCAATTGTGACTAGTGACTCTGCCATTCAATTGGAGAATGGGGCTACCAACCGGCATGCACAACACTGCTCTAACATTGGTACACATAGTGGATTTACAAAATCTTAAATAAATCTGTATCCACTGGCAGGATTGCTATAGCCTGGTACCTGAATTCCATTGTGCCAAAGTTTGACGTCGATTACTTGCAAACTGAGTGAGAAATAGCACAGGCGAAAATCGGCAATGGTGATCCATACAGTGGATCCATGAAATCTGGATTAGATCCAGATCTACTGTCGGGATGAATGAAAAGTATATATCCTTGAACATGTATACCTAAGGATCATTGTTTGAAGGCGATGAAGCATCCGAACTTAATAAGAACAAAACAAACAGAAAATAGTATTACTAAGAGTAAAAACAATTCCCGTTATTACAGTTGGTCAGTAAATAGTATTTAATCATAAAGAGCGCCTTCATTTCATCAGCATTGGTCGTTCTTTCTATCTCAGTGTAACATTTGCAGATGACAGCCGATATATAACAGATGCCATATTTTTCGTTAGTTGCCCCATAGATCAAATGGTTATAATTATGAAGATTAAAGTCTCTCCAAAAAATGTCCCAACGATTGATGAAATGAGTGATGAAACTATAAAATATAATGATTTATTGTTATCATTGAAAGTTACCCGGTAAAATTGAAGGGGCACTTTGAAACTAGAGGGGCAACTTGAAACTAGTTACCCCTGGAGGTAACCTAAACAAGGGGGTAATTTGAAACTGTTACACCGGCATGCTCTCAGTTAGTGAAACTTTCGTCGTGCTAATATGCATTATAATTCTACACGTTTTCTACGAACGCAACAGCGAGGCCAACCGGGATGAAATAACAGACACCAATCTTTTCCAGACAACCTACCTTATAATAATCACCAAAGAGTTATATGATTGAAAACAGTTGGCGTCTGCTCAGACAAGCGCCCATATAAAACACGTGACTAGCAACCCAGTACCGGGAAAGAACGCCTGACTGCCTCGCCAGTCATGCATGCGTCCCGGTTTCGAAGCCCGCTGTTCCCGTGCATGGTTTTCAGAGAAACAACATTGTTTCACCCTTCTGAATGTGACTGAGCGATCACGTTAATGGCGGCCTCGTCGAGTTAGGTTGAGACCCGTGTATCGATGTTAATTTAGCGCAGGGCCCCGCGCTGCGCGCTCCTCACACATAGTACAGGAAGAGAAGGGGACGTGGCGCAATGGCTAGAACGCCTGATTGCCTCGCCAGTTATGCATGCGTCCCGGTTTCGAACCCCGCTGTTCCCTTGTGGGGTTTTCAGAGAAACAGCAGTGTTTCTCCCTTCTCAATGTGACTAGGCGATCACGTTAATGTCGGCCTCGTCGAGTTAAGATTGAGACAAGTGTGATAATCGACGTTAATTTGGCACAGGGCCCCGTGCTGCGTGCTCCTCACACATAGTACCGGATGTTAACATATTTAATTTATGAAAAATACTTCCTTTATAAAATGTATTGTTACATTGGCGACTAAAAACCTATATTGGTGTCATCTCGGGTATAGCGGTTCCGTAATCAATGCATTCTAGACAATATCTAATACGTAGGCCCATATATAGGGCCTATGTTGATAATCTGTGTTGTAGTGGGGATGCTTGTGTTCATAAATAAATTCCCGTGGGAATTTGATGGTTAAAATATGCCACCTATATCAAAATGTTGAGAATAAACTACAGAATAAGAAAAAGTTCGATGGAGCTCGCAAATTGGTGTCAAAACACTCTTCCCAGGCAAAATTTAAAATGGCCGCCATGAAATCACTAAAGTTATCATATCTTCATCAGTAATTAAGATAGAAACAAGATTATTTTACCAAACCATATGTTTATGGTATCAAGTAATGCAATAAAACAAACGATACATTTATTTGACATCGTTATTATGCAAAATTCAAAATGGCCGCCATGAAATCGCCATAATGATCATATCTTCGTTAATAGTTGAGATAGAGACGAGATTTTTTCACCAAATATGTTTTCGCTATCAAGGAATGCAATAAAACAAACGATACCTTCACTCGATATCATTATCATGCAAATTCAAAATGGCCACCATGTAATCACTAAATTGATCATATTTGCGTCAATAATTGGGATAATATTATATCATGCAAATTCAAAATGGCCTCCATGTAATCACTAAATTGATCATATTTGCGTCAATAATTGGGATAATATTATTCTACCACACCGTATGTTTTCGGTATCAAGAAATACAATAAAAAGCTGTACTTTATTTCACATTATTATCATGCAAAATTCAAAATTGCCGCCATGAAATCACTAGTCATATATTCATCATTAATCCAGATAGCGCTGATATTATTTCACCAAATCTCATGTCATCGATATAATGTTCACGCAATACAGTTAATCATTCAAGATGGCCGCCATGAACCTAATGAATTTATCACATATAAAGATAAAAACTAGATTTTTTCATCCAACCACATGTTGTCGGCATCAATAATACAATAAAACACATCATTACTTTGTTTGTATATCTTTATATAGCTTTAAAATGTTATGTCATTACCTATTTATCCAATGCCTCAACACTAGTAATGCTAATTACATAGTAGAGCATCTGTTTATGTATAGCACACACCACCCATCTACGTAACAGATTTTTTAGCTGAACAATTAGGGCATATCCACACGTGATTGACAGAACAATGTTTTAACTCACTCAAAAACAAATAGATCCATATTGAATTACACCGCTTCTAATGTAATGTATTTTGAAATATTAGCGTCACTTCCATATGATCACATTGATGCACAAGAGTGCATAATTGTTCATATACACCGATGGTGCACTTCCCGACATCGACCTTACACGTTCTCGATATCAATAATATTCTACACCTCTAAGATGTTTACCTTTTTAACAAGTTAGCAGCATTATATATAGTGTGTATAGTTATTAACCACCTGTATCAAAATTAGACTACATGAGGTCAACAACAATGGCATAGCATACTATCCTGATAATTGTATTTCTAAATCCGTTCTCCAGCCCTTGAACAGACACTGTTATAAATTTAGTTATACATTAATAAAAATAGTAATGTAATGTAACACAATGGGGCATAGCAAAAGAGTATCAATATTTGTACAGATCATGTTTACAGAGTTAGCGTCCACACTGCAGTGTGTCAAATAGCATATCAAAGGCAAGTTAATGTCATTGCAAGTTTTTCTTCAATTAATTGTCAATACACTTTTAGGTGACAAAAATATTTGACAAAACACAGCGAATATGCATATAATTGACTAGTCAAAATGTTTTTTTGTGAGTTTACATTGCCAGGGTTGTAGAATAGATACTATATAACCCCGAAAAATATACACATAAACTTAAGATTTGGGCTTGTTTGACGTTGAGATGTAATGTTTGCACCCAAGTTTCACCGTTCACTTGTCGTACAATAAACCCACTGGCGTATCCAGAAATAAATTAAAGGGGGGGGGGGTGCTCAGATTTCTAATAAACCATTCAACAACAGGGACCTATGTGGGGGGGGGGGGTCATGCCTTCGCAAAATTTTGAAAAAAATAAACATCTAATAGTGCGATTTCGTGGTATCTTTGCTGTAAAACAAAGATACCGGCTGAAATGTCAGTTTTACCTTAATGACAGATTAACCTAGCCTACTCTAGTCCAACTATTTAAGCTAACACAACCACACAATGGGAAAAAACATAAACATGATTATTAGTTCATTTAATAGCGAGCGCGATTTACTAGGCATATTAAATAAGCTAGATAAAAATAAACAGCTGTCGATCCAATTTTGCGGTAATGTTTGGCCAGCGTAGCAGACGGTGGAGCAACGATAGTATTAATCAAACGTTGTGTCACCCTCATTGTGATAATAATTATGCAACCTTGTTTGTGGAATGCCGTTTATGCAATTATGTAGAGCCTAATTATACAACAATCATCTCTCAAAAGTGAAAACATGTCATTGAAAAAAGTTGTGGACCATTGAAATGCTTACAACGTTCACTAATGATCACTTAAAATTTCTGAGATATTTGTTTTTATTTCACCTTTATTAATTTGCCACCATCCCCTATGGCTGAATATTTCTTAATGCAAATGTTTTGTTAGTATTGGTTGTTCTTCCACATTGTTAACTTTACTGCAAATTTTCAATTATTATCCTTGATTTCGTCTGTGGTAAAAAATAAACTGTTGAGTCCCAGCTGTATTTGAATTATTTCGTGTCAGTGACTATACCGGAGGTTTATATATTGCACTGAAAAAATACGACAATTTCAAATAGGCCTTAAAACAATTAAATTTTAGAAATTGAAATAGCGACCCTGTTTTTTATCCACTTGTTCTCAAGACTGAGTCTCAGAGATGATATCTCTTGAAAAATGAATTCGCCATCACCCAGGTGAAAGAATCATGGTAATTGGCGAATAATCTTTATCCCGTGGTCCTTATTATTGTATTTATATCAATTGCTTGAGAGGGCAGCATGTCCATGTCTAAGTCGTTGTCCGTTTCAAGCGAGCCCCATAGCCTACTGTGTATTGTGCCGAGGGGGGGGGGGGCACTCAAGTACTGGGGATGTGCCGCTGGACAGGGTGCCTTTTTTGAGCTTCCAGCTTTGGCATTTGTTATAATTATCATAGGGTAGGGTAGTCTATGATAATTACTATCAATCTTAACATATCTACTTTGGAACAACGTTGTTTCAAGGTAGTCTATGATAATTATCATCAATCTTAGCATATTTATTTCCCATGACGTTGTTTCAAGTCCCGCTCAACGTTTCAATTATTGGCCAAGACTAACAAAAAGTATATATATTTTATTATGTTTCTTTTCAAAAAAACTAATAATGAATGTTTGAAAAAGAAAGAAGACCAGTCGCAACAAATTCCTACTTTTAGGTGTAGTGCTCTGAATGGTCAATTTTAAAGATTTGCACTCTAAAGATGTTGCTTCTGTCGCCACATAGGGGCGATGTGGCTAGCACTTGCCCATGTCATTGTCTGATCTGAGTCTTTTATCTGTCAATGGCGCCAATGATGCATTCCAGACACCAGCCCTTTAAATAGGAAGGGGTAAACATTCAGGTGTGGAGGGGGCTGGCACCAACATGTCCGACACTGGTGGATTAATTTTATATGAAATTATTGTTAGAAAACTACCACTCTAGAAATTAAGGGGGGAGGGTGCTCGAGCATCCTGAGCACCCCACTGGATCCGCCCGGGATTAAACTCATATTCCACAATACATACGTTCACAACTAAATTAGAGCTGGATAAGATGTTATAAGGTAAATAATAGGTTATTGTTCCATTCATTGTATTATTGTCTTCCATATAATTAAATTGAAATATTGTAGATTTATATGGCAATAAAGTACTTTATATACTTTAAATTATAAAGCTAATAATGAAATGAAATTAATCGAGGGAAAAAGGGAAAAGTGAAGAGTTTTGCTCTCAAGATCCCATGAATTGAGTTTAATTTAACCGAAAAATCAAAGAGACAAGCCCCCAACACATTTTGGTCATGAAAAGCCAGTTAAAGTTATGATTTACTAAATTTTGTAGCAGCACTTAATAATCTCTAGGATTTAAAGAGCTTTTATCGCTACGATCATCTAATTGTGATAATTCATTAGCCTTGAGGTCACGAACAGATGACTTGTTTAAAATTGATATTGACTTACAAGAGATATAATTAACTATGTAATATAAGATATTTAATTATATAACATTTTTGTTAAATATAAATATAATTATAATAAATATTTTTTTATTTTTTTTATAAATCAACAAACAGCAAGTTTTCCATAGGATAATAACATCGCGGCATTATCCCCTAAATATAGGAGGCGGGCTTCCTGCTCTCATGATATCAGCAAAAAGCGGGGTCAGAATATTTCACTCACTTATGTAACCTATTGCAGCGGGCGCCTTCTTAACTTTTACCTAATGCCTTATTATGCACAAAAAAACAGCTCCCTTTTTTAGATCCTAGAGCTGCAACTGAAACATGTGTGACTAATGAAGCCAAACAATTCAAGTACGTACTTGCTTGGCTCTTAGTGATGATTACATTTATTCTCAGAAATTCGTTGATAATATAGCAATTCTTAGCTCTGCGAATGAATGAATGAGCCTCGGAACAATGAGTATGCGGACAAACAGACTACACTGAATCAGGATCACCCACCAAGGATAGTGAGATGAATCTGTTTGTACTATCGTCTAGACCTACGACTGGCAGTCTGAAAGCAAGCACGCTATTCCTTGTTCACAGAGGCTCCCCAAAATACTGAATTCTTAAGTTTGTGAAGGGGGGTACATTTTTAAACCACCATACCAGAGTGGGGGACGGGCCTATTACATTCACCACTACACCAGACCCACTGTTGCATGCATTTATGTGCTTTTTGGGGGGAGACAAAATAACATTCTGCATAAACGTTTTTTTATCTGATGAAGTATTTCAGTCAAGATCTTGATTTCGAAAGAATGAATATTGTTTTACGTTGCTTTCTGCACAATCATGGTAATATCGCGACAGAAGGAAACCCGAAGCCGGAACTATACCCTACTATTATTTTTCTTTAAGGGTTCTTTATAGTGCACAGTACCACAGGCAGCACTGTACACTCCAGGCCTTTTTACAGTTTGGAGCACTGTATATGCACAACCACGACGACAAATATCCTTCCAGACCGGGATTCGAGCCTGGTACATCCAGGTTATAAGCCCCAGTCGATATGTATGAGCCATCAGGGCCGGCCGTTAATTTCTAAAGCGAGAAAAATTAAAAACGGTGCCATTTTATTCCCTAGTAACAAAAAAATCAAGCCTCTGTTTGAAATATTAAGGAAGATATGATAACTTTTGTTATGATGGTCTGGCGGCCATTTTGATTTTTTATGATACATGTAGTGATGTCGTTAAAGGTATCGTGTGTCTACCGCATCCTTGATACAGAAAAAAAGTTGTTTGGTGAAATGAACTCGTCTCTACTCAATTATTGACGAGTGCATGCTAACCTCAGTGATTTCATAGCGGCCATTTCGAATTTTGCATGATAATGATGTCGAATAAATGTATTGTTTGCTTTATTGCATGCCTTGATAGCGAAAACATATGGTTAGGTGATATAATCCTGTGTCTATCTGAATTATTAACGAAGATATGATCACTTCAGTAATTTCATGGCGGCCATTTAAAATTTTGCATGATATTGATGTCAAATGAATTGATCGTTTGTTTATTGCACTCCTTGATACCGAAAACATATGGTTTGGTGAAATAATCTTGTCTCTATCTAAATTATTGGTGAAGATATGATAACTTTTGTTATTTCATGGCGGCCATTTTGAATTTTGCCTGATAAGAGGGTTTTGAACCCATTTGCGAACTCCATCAAACTTTTTCTTATTCTGTGGTTTATTCTGAACATTTTCATATAGGTGGCATATTTTAACCACTGAATTCCCACGGGATTACACATGCTCCTGCACTATTGATAAAATGGCGTCATCGTGGCATGCGTGATTGATCATAATGCCCGATATGCGGTATTCATATAAATGTCAGCAATGCACGTAACAGTAATCAGGGGATGAGAAACCAGTAGGCCTATATACTGGGTGGTCCAGTCACCGCCAAACACTACATGTTAACAGTGGCGAATTAATGTTGGCCCGGCGTCGCAGACGTCGACCCAAGATGAATCCAACACTGTGTGAACGTATCGTGTTATCTGGCCTATATTTACCTCTATTAGACCACCACCAATAATGTAATTCACCATAATATGTGATACAATAGTATCCTTACAAGCTATGCTGACTAATTTTGAATAGAATAATTATTCTATACAAAATGCCAGCATCCAATTAAAATCAGCCTGTTTGTGGAGCTTCAATTGTATAGATTTCAATATTAACAAACGATTCAGAAGTTTGGCCTTACAGGACATGTAACCAATGACCCTTGATGTTGTCAAATAGCCATGATAACAGTTAGGGCAGTCATCCCAATACCTACCTCATATTGTCACATCTGGCATAGCCATGATAACAGTTAGGGCAATCATACCAATACCTACCTCATATTGTCACATCTGGCATAGCCATGATAACAGTTAGGGCAGTCATCCCAATACCTACCTCATATTGTCACATCTGGCATAGCCATGATAACAGTTAGGGCAGTCATCCCAATACCTACCTCATATTGTCACATCTGGCATTGCCATGATAACAGTTAGGGCAGTCATCCCAATACCTACCTCATATTGTCACATCTGGCATAGCCATGATAACAGTTAGGGCAGTCATCCCAATACCTACCTCATATTGTCACATCTGGCATAGCCATGATAACAGTTAGGGCAGTCATCCCAATACCTACCTCATATTGTCACATCTGGCATAGCCATGATAACAGTTAGGGCAGTCATCACAATACCTACCTCATATTGTCACATCTGTCATAGCCATGATAACAGTTAGGGCAGTCATCCCAATACCTGCCTCATATTGTCACATCTGGAATAGCCATGATAACAGTTAGGGCAGTCATCCCAATACCTACCTCATATTGTCACATCTGGCATAGCCATGATAACAGTTAGGGCAGTCATCACAATACCTACCTCATATTGTCACATCTGGCATAGCCATGATAACAGTTAGGGCAGTCATCACAATACCTACCTCATATTGTCACATCTGGCATAGCCATGATAACAGTTAGGGCAGTCATCCCAATACCTACCTCATATTGTCACATCTGGAATAGCCATGATAACAGCTAGGGCAGTCATCCCAATACCTACCTCATATTGTCACATCTGGCATAGCCATGATAACAGTTAGGGCAGTCATCCTAATGCCTACTTCATATTGTCACATCTGGCATAGCCATGATAACAGTTAGGGCACTCATCCTAATGCCTACTTCATATTGTCAAATAGCCGTGATAACAGTTAGGGCAGTCATACCAATACCTACCTCACGTTGTCACATAGCCCTAGGGTAGTGGTTAGCACCGCTGTCTTTCACTCTAGAGTTCGGGGTTCGGTTCCCTTTGTTCGGCGGTTTAAAAGAAACAAAAATGTTTCTTCCCCATCCACTCCTAACTCATTATTGTGGGGTACATCCGTGACTGAGAGGCAGCGTGCTCGGCCTCAGATATCCAGGGTTTAAATTTCGAATCCTGTGTCTGGAGGGCAGTGTCATCTCACTCATCTCACCATCCTCAGGAGGTTCTGTATGTGCACAAAAGTGGCCTAAAGCCCGATTAATTTCATTGTCACATAGCCATGATAACAGTGAGGTTAGTCATCCCAATAGTCAATACCTACCTCATGTTGTCACATCTGACATAGCCATGATAACAGTGAGGGCTGTCATCCCAATACCTACCTCATATTGCAACATAGCCATGATAACAGTGAGGGTTGTCATCCCAACAGCTACCTCATATTGTCACATAGCCATGATAACAGTGAGGGCTGTCATCCCAATACCTACCTCATATTGTAACATAGCCATGATAACAGTGAGGGCTGTCATACCAACAGGTACCTCATGTTGTCACATCTGACATAGCCATGATAACAGTGAGGGCTGTCATACCAACAGGTACCTCATGTTGTCACATCTGACATAGCCATGATAACAGTGAGGGCTGTCATCCCAATACCTACCTCACGTTGTCACATAACCATGATAACAGTGAGGGCTGTCATCCATATACCTACCTCATATTGTAACATAGCCATGATAACAGTGAGGGCTGTCATCCCAATACCTACCTCATATTGTCATATAGCCATGATAACAGTGAGGGCTGTCATACCAACAGGTACCTCATGTTGTCACATCTGACATAGCCATGATAACAGTGAGGGCTGTCATCCCAATACCTACCTCACGTTGTCACATAACCATGATAACAGTGAGGGCTGTCATCCATATACCTACCTCATATTGTAACATAGCCATGATAACAGTGAGGGCTGTCATCCCAATACCTACCTCATATTGTCATATAGCCATGATAACAGTGAGGGCTGTCATACCAACAGGTACCTCATGTTGTCACATCTGACATAGCCATGATAACAGTGAGGGCTGTCATACCAACAGGTACCTCATGTTGTCACATCTGACATAGCCATGATAACAGTGAGGGCTGTCATACCAACAGGTACCTCATGTTGTCACATCTGACATAGCCATGATAACAGTGAGGGCTGTCATACCAACAGGTACCTCATGTTGTCACATCTGACATAGCCATGATAACAGTGAGGGCTGTCATACCAACAGGTACCTCATGTTGTCACATCTAACATAGCCATGGTAACAGTGAGGGCTGTCATCCCAATACCTACCTCACGTTGTCACATAGCCATGATAACAGTGAGTGCTGTCATCCCAACAGGTACCTCATATTGTCACATAGCCATGATAACAGTGAGGGCTGTCATCCCAACAGCTACCTCATGTTGTCACATCTGACATAGCCATGGTAACAGTGAGTGCTGTCATCCCAATACCTACCTCACGTTGTCACATAGCCATGATAACAGTGAGTGCTGTCATCCCAACAGGTACCTCATATTGTCACATAGCCATGATAACAGTGAGGGCTGTCATACCAACAGGTACCTCATGTTGTCACATCTGACATAGCCATGATAACAGTGAGTGCTGTCATCCCAATACCTACCTCATATTGTCACATAGCCATGATAACAGTGAGGGCTGTCATACCAACAGGTACCTCATATTGTCACATCTGACATAGCCATGATAACAGTGAGTGCTGTCATCCCAATACCTACCTCATATTGTCACATAGCCATGATAACAGTGAGGGCTGTCATACCAACAGGTACCTCATGTTGTCACATCTGACATAGCCATGATAACAGTGAGGGCTGTCATCCCAATACCTACCTCATATTGTCACATAGCCATGATAACAGTGAGGGCTGTCATCCCAACAGGTACCTCATGTTGTCACATCTGACATAGCCATGATAACAGTGAGGGCTGTCATCCCAATACCTACCTCATATTGTCACATAGCCATGATAACAGTGAGGGCTGTCTTCCCAATACCTACCTCACGTTGTTACATAGCCATGATAACAGTGAGGGCTGTCATCCCAACAGCTACCTCATGTTGTCACATCTGACATAGCCATGGTAACAGTGAGGGCTGTCATCCCAATACCTACCTCACGTTGTTACATAGCCATGATAACAGTGAGGGCTGTCTTCCCAACAGCTACCTCATATTGTCACATAGCCATGATAACAGTGAGGGCTGTCTTCCCAATACCTACCTCACGTTGTTACATAGCCATGATAACAGTGAGGGCTGTCATCCCAACAGCTACCTCATGTTGTCACATCTGACATAGCCATGGTAACAGTGAGGGCTGTCATCCCAATACCTACCTCACGTTGTTACATAGCCATGATAACAGTGAGGGCTGTCATCCCAATACCTACCTCATATTGCAACATAGCCATGATAACAGTGAGGGCTGTCATCCCAACAGCTACCTCATATTGTCACATAGCCATGATAACTGTGAGTGCTGTCATCCCAACAGGTACCTCATATTGTCACATAGCCATGATAACAGTGAGGGCTGTCATACCAACAGGTACCTCATGTTGTCACATCTGACATAGCCATGATAACAGTGAGGGCTGTCATCCCAATACCTACCTCACGTTGTCACATAGCCATGATAACAGTGAGTGCTGTCAACCCAACAGGTACCTCATATTGTAACATAGCCATGATAACAGTGAGGGCTGTCATCCTAATACCTACCTCACGTTGTCACATCTGACATAGCCATGATAACAGTGAGGGCTGTCATCCCAACAGCTACCTCATGTTGTCACATATAGCGCTATCACATTGCGTTATATCATTCAATTAGCTCATGTTAACCCGTTGTTATCAAAATTACAAATGGCAATGGGGGCGGTGTTATTTGGGCCCGCTTGAGAGCAGCCACTTCCAAACATTGATCCAATGTTAGCTTAATGTAGCATCAGCATCTGCTTACCTTCCATGGTTCGCTTTAAATGACGAAAAACATCTGTTTATGAAAAAGTTAATTCAATTATTTGATAAATTGAACCCCATCAATTTTATGAATTCGAGCGACATATTATTAGACTAAATCACTTGTTTGAAGACGTATATCTAGCAGGACAAAGGTTAATCATAATAACTTGATTGAAGATGTATATCTAGCAGAACAAGGGTTGATCACAATAACTTGGTCAACCATTCACACCCTTGTCACATTTATTTACCCCACGACATAACAAATTAAATTCATTTTAAGAAAAAATACGAACTTAGATAGGTAGATAGATTTATTCAGCATTCACATATAAAATAGGGTTACATCAATATAATGAATACATCAAGCATTCAAAATACATGTGTGTCCACCATTCTGGAACACAAGGGATAAAAACACTGAGAGTATCCTGGTACAGGTCACTTATTTCCACAGTGGTCCATATAAGCAATTCCAGAATGGCGGCGACAAGAGCAATTATTTTCATATTTTCAATAATATTGATTCATATCACACATAAATTGTTGACTAGGAAAGTCAGAGCATTTTAACAAACACACGCAGAAACTGCCTCGAACTAGATGAAATATAAAATGATTATGAAATTGTATAAATTATGCAAATGATGAAATAAATTTATTTATGATAATATATACTCTGAATCTCTTATTATCTACAAGGGTGTGTGGAGTATTTCCAAACGTGCTTGTTATAAATTAAATTAAAACATGTGTAAAAAACGAGCTGAATAAAATGGCTTTTTAATCTTTATAATTGGCAAACGTACCCGCCTATATTTGCAAAGCCGTATGGTCATATGATCAATAGAAATGAAAGTCACTCCGAGCTTCAGTAATTAGATCCTCTCTGAGATGCTTATTGACTCCTTTCTTAAACAAAAGTAAGTCTTTAGCTGTTCTCAGAGAAACTGGGAGCGCATTCCATATCTTATCACCTAAAGGTCTTTTTCTCCGATGATTTTACCTGGGGTAAAACAACCGATAAAATGTTTATTCTGGTGAAAAAAGAATGTTGGTCATTGACCATGGAAATGTCCGGCTTTAAATATTAAGGGGCAATTTCATGGACAATTCGATGCATATTGTTTAGTTTGATTTGTTTAACCTTTTACAAACTGGAATTCAGTGCAACAACATGAACTCTTCTAGGGGAGGGGGTGTAGCCTAGAACAAATCTCATAGTTTTGCTTTGCAAAATTTTTAGTTTTTTTTTGTAAGTTGACTTGGAGACCCTCAAACCATGCGGAGCAGGCATAATCAAAATGACATCAAAGCAAAGATGTAGCCAACAGTGTCCTAGAATTTCTATTCAAATATTTATCTCCATAGGAAGTTCTCTCTTTCAGCAAACTTTCTGCTATATATTTTCCTCTCAGTGTCTAGGTTAATTCCGAGGTATTTGACATTTTCTTTGGCAGTAACTTCATTCTATCCACATGTGATTTTCATTGTGGACTGTTTGCGTATTTTCTTGTTTGAACCAAAACGAATACTTTCGATTTCTCCTAAGTGAATGGATAGCTTATTATTCACTAGCCATTCACTTAGGGAAGTCAGTTCATGTCCACGAGTTTCCTCTATGAAAGAAACCGACCTGAGACCAGTAATGCTGAATCATCAGCATAAAGAATTAATCTGCACGATACAGCTGCCTCCATATCGTTTACATAAATCAAGAATAGTAATAGATCCCCGCGCTACTCCGCAAGGAACCACCATGGGAACAGAAAAAAATACCATGAAATCTATAGAAATTAACACAGTGAATGAAAATACACAAGTAAAGCTCCTCATTTTAATGCTTGGTGGTATTTTCTATTGAATCATTGACATTTTAATTGGATATATTCGATGGTCTAAAACAATAGTCTCGACTTGACAGCGAAATTGTGTTTATCTTTTTGCTTACAACTACTGTCTGCTAAATCCACTTATCAGCATGTAAACTTGGACTTATAATGATGAAACACACAGCGATTGGAATTTGACAGTAGACCAAGAGAAGTTATCAGAGTATTTTTCTACCTGACAAAGTGATTTACAGAAGCAAAATTGGGATCAACAAGACACCAAGTTGACTTAGCGCATTGTTACACCAGGAACACAGAATATACAGAGATTGTTCCTAGATCAACAATGAGCTAAGTCCAGGCATTTCCCCTGTGTTGTCTCCACAAGTCTCAGAATAAGAATGCGCTAAGTGCACTTGAACCGTTTTTGTCCCAGAAACAGAGCCCATAATCATATAACACCAGAATAACAATGTGTCAAGTCAAATTGGTCCTGTGTTGGACAGATATTATGCTGATATGTGCTCCTTTTCAAGAGAATAACAATGCGCTAAGTCAACTTGATCTGTTGTTTTAATCTGAATTTGGAATAAATTCAAACTTTATACATATTATAGGTGACTTAGCTGGTTATTATTCTAAAGGCCAAAAATGTCACTTAGCACACTATTGTTTTAACCCATCGTATTATACATGTATTCGGATATTTAGCAAATTGTGTTTATTCATATTCAGATGGGAATGTGTGTAGATCAAGGTGAATGTATGTAACAGCAAAAGTAGCTGCGTGTTAATAGGTCAGCAAAACTAGACCAACATCTCGTGTTTGTTGTAATGTTGATCATGTTAAACATCAGGAAATTCATCTGACGAGATTAAACTAATTAAACTTGGATTGCGCTATTCAAATGAAAACCAGATTATTACCTACACGTTAGCAATATTGACTCAATGCTAGGGTACGGTCTGCGATTATGGCTGAACATTAAGCCAGCATTGTCCCTTGTTTTACGGAGATACTGCTACATGGGCATCTGGCGCGGCCATCCCTGTATATACTTAGATTGTTCTTGCTAATACTGATATTGATCGCTACCTGCCAATCATTCTTCTATCAACGCCAGCTGTCACCGCGAGTCAGCCGTACAGCCTGGGTGAAATCTCTCATTAACCCTTTGCTCACCAGGAAATCATGTCTTCATATTTAAATTCGCTTAATATTTTAATTCACTGCGAGATGTGAATTGCTGCCACACTTTGCACCTGGAAATTAACACAGTGAATGAAAATACACAAGTGTAAAGTATCACATTGAAGCTCCTCATTTTAATGCTTGGTGCCATTTTCTATTGATCACCTAAATGAAAAATATGTCAGATGACATATATATATATATATATATATATATATATATATATATATATATATATATACTTTGCTATTAAGTAAACCCGTCGCATTATTATATGACTTAACAAAAATGTTAGGTGGTATCACAATTAAACGTTTACCTTTCGATTTTTTTTAAATCAAAAAATATATTTGTTGTTTTCAACCATAAAAAATATTTAAACCTTCATACAAGATTAATAACATGAAACAACAACAATTTTCAGCACTAGGATGTACACACCACTTTGGAATTATTTATCTTCGTGTGGCTTGAGAAATAACAACTGTAAATAATGATGATTCACAGTCAAGTTTTCACATTTAAATCAACATGCTTCTTATCACTGTATTGCGTTCTTGTGTACTCCACTAATCTGTATACGCTGCTTCCTATACTAATTAGTTTTAAATGTTTCGCTTGTTGGAGGGGGGGGGGCTAATCTGATGTCAACATGTGTGTGTGGGGCTATCGATTTCGCCATTTACATTTCAAATGCGTCATAACCTGATTGTATATGTTTACAGCAGGTGGAGTGTTCAGTCTGAACAATTCATATATGAATAGAATAAAATATTAGTTGCACCTGTCTACATAAACGACTAATTTAACAAAGACATTTAACAAAGACATTTAAAACACAAAATAGCACACATCACACTGAAAAAAGTGAAACGACACACAATCACAAACCAATTTTAATAGGTAAAATAAAAAGTAGTATCAATCATGTCAAGGGAACAACCTGGTTCACAGCCGGTCCTCTGCTGTATACATACGTATTCATAAAATTTGTTATTTGTTTTACAATTTCAAGATCATTTGTTTTCAACACAGAAATGAATTGGTCAGTAATAGGAACATTTCAAAACAACACTTTTCAACAAAATAAATGCTACAGCTCATACAAATCACGACAATCCGAGTTTAATTTGATACATTCGGTGATTTAAAATTGGTCAATTTCCCTTCACTGTTGGGTGGAAATTGCGGTAGCAATCCCAGCATCATTGTGGGGTCGCAAATTCGATTCGCGCACTATCATGACTATGGAAAAGTGGAAATAAATTATCATTATATAGGATTTTTTTCTGCTCATTGGGCAAATATGGATACTGAGAGACATACTATTACAAAATTACCGTTACCGTAACTCCCCGAAATCAGACTAGGTAGGACATCGGATTGACTAATAATTTATGATTTGAAGTATAAAAATACAGCTTCAGTGCACATGTACATGGTGCTATACATGTATACTACGCCATGCAATTTCTAATGGCACTGAAAGTGTCTACCTGAAGCATTGTATCAATCAATCAATCAATCAGTCAATCAATCAATCAATCAGTCAATCAGTCAATCAGTCAGTCAGTCAGTCAGTCAGTCAGTCAGTCAGTCAGTCAGTCAGTCAGTCAGTCAGTCAGTCAGTCAGTCAGTCAGTCAGTCAGTCAGTCAGTCAGTCAGTCAGTCAGTCAGTCAGTCAGTCAGTCAGTCAGTCAGTCAGTCAGTCAGTCAGTCAGTCAGTCAGTCAGTCAGTCAGTCAGTCAGTCAGTCAGTCAGTCAGTCAGTCAGTCAGTCAGTCAGTCAGTCAGTCAGTCAGTCAGTCAGTCAGTCAGTCAGTCAGTCAGTCAGTCAGTCAGTCAGTCAGTCAGTCAGTCAGTCAGTCAGTCAGTCAGTCAGTCAGTCAGTCAGTCAGTCAGTCAGTCAGTCAGTCAGTCAGTCAGTCAGTCAGTCAGTCAGTCAGTCAATCAATCAATCAATCAATCAATCAATCAATCAATCAATCAATCAATCAATCAATCAATCAATCAATCAATCAATCAATCAATCAATCAATCAATCAATCAATCAATCAATCAATCAATCAATCAATCAATCAATCAATCAATCAATCAATCAATCAATCAATCAATCAATCAATCAATCAATCAATCAATCAATCAATCAATCAATCAATCAATCAATCAATCAATCAATCAATCAATCAATCAATCAATCAATCAATCAATCAATCAATCAATCAATCAATCAATCAATCAATACATTAATAGCGTCTATATACTCAGCAGATCGAGCTCAGAGGCGCACAAATCCTAAGCGTGATCATGTGTCATATTCTAGGCCACAGCAGGTTCGTCAACAGGGAGCTGGGTTACCGAGGAGCTGGGGTGAGATTTAGATAATTTCTTGAATGTTAAAATTGTTTCGGCATTACGTATGGGCTCAGTGTCTGTTTGCATACGAGGAACAACAAATCTATTTGAATTTGTAGAGCGTAGATATTTTGAGCATTTCGGCAGAAAAAGTAAGTCAACCATGCAGGTTGGCTGTCTTTTAGGGTTCGGAAAGTCATTGTGCATTTTTAAAATGAATTCGCGACTCGACGGGAAGCCAATGTAGTCGTTTTAGAATAGGAGCGGAACCACTAAAACGTGGTAGTCGGGGCTGTTAGGGATATTTTAGGGCAAATTCTTCCAAAGCTACAACATTTGGCACAGGTATAGAACAGATTATACTCTTTCGATTTGCGATGGACGCCAAGACGGGAATCGCTCAGGGCCGGTGTATTAGCAAAATCATAGATGGCCGCCATTCAGATTTGAGGATAAACAAAAAGGGCTGGGACCACCTGATATATCGCTACGTGTTATAGTTATTGCCACTTTAGCTACTTCTGATGGTATTTTATTTAAGTAATTGGACTTGTTCACAATTATTGAACAAAAAAGACAATTTAAAAAAAAAAATGCCAGAAAATAATTAGGTTTCATACTAGATCAGACGTGGCTGGGGGTAAGGTGTCACCCGGAAGGGGAATTTAAACAACTATTATTTTCACATAGCTGGACTACTCAGGGGCCAGAATCAACCTGTTGTAACTGCCGCTGCTTTACTGAAATATGGCCAAAAAAGTACAGACAGACAGACAGACCTATGTGCGATTTTGGCCCGATTTTGATAAATCGAGCGTATTACACACTTTTGTGCACTGGGTAATCAAATTTTGAGCTTTATCAATGTATATAAAATCAATACAAAGCTACTGACACAGGCGTTTACATGTATGTCCCACATTATTCGTCAGATCAAATGCGCCAGAGAGCTTTCAGTTGGTATTTTAACCCCTAATTTTACCTATTTTTCATAATTAATCTGTGTAATAGTCAAAACATTTTCTCTCAGCTGATTTTTGTATGGTATGAATGTTTATTTTTATTTTGTTTTAACATGTTCTAGAACTATTGTTGATTTAAAATAAGCCCATTTGGAATAAAAATAAGGAGTTATGGGAACATATTACATCCTTGCACATGGATGTCATATATTTTGTGTCAGATAATTGCAAATGAACAAGAGAGCTTTATGTTGGTATTAATTTCATCCATTTTTCATACTTTTTCAGTAAATAGTTAAAAATAAAGAATCACGTTTGACAGAAAATGAAATAGACCTCAACTTAAATCGTGACGGAACGCAAATAAACACCAACAAGAAGAACTCTTGGTCGTGATTATCGATAATAATTTAACATGACACAATCAAGTGAAAAAGTCAAACAAACAATTGCTTTCAAGCTCTCCATATTCAGAAAAATAATATGGTATTTACATACAACGACGCGAATTTTATATTACAATTACTATATTAGACGACTTTTAGAATATTGCTGCATTATATGATAACGATGTACCACTACTGACATATTTTCAATAATTAAATTAAAAAAACAAGCCGAACGCCTTATTCTCGGTGCTGATAAGTATTCCACATCTAGTCTTCCATTCAATCAACTTGAAAGGGAAACTTTTGATAAGAATGTCCAAGAAAAAGAAGCTTCAATGGTATTCAAAGCTCTAAACAACCTTACCCATGCTTATATAACTAATTTATTTAAACCAACATGTACAAATACAAATCACTCCTTATGTTTAAAGACAAGTAGGGGCCTACCAACAGGACACCAGAAGAGCCTCAGCTTAATGGCCCAAAAATCTGGAATTCCTTATCTGGTAAAGCTCGTGAAGCGACAACATTAAATAAATACATGCGCAAATATGTAAATGGAAATAAAAAGTAGTTAGATTTTATAGTAGATTTGTATTTTTTGTGTTACAATAGTGTACATGTTGTCTGCAATTGTGCTTTAATTGTACTCACAATAGTAAATAATTTATTATATATGTATATAGTCTTATTTCCATGTAAATACCTCATATTATTTGTATATGTTAATACAAATGATGAGTTATGTAAATATACTTCAATATATACATTTCCCATATATATAAGACTATTTTATCATGAATTCACATGTATGCATATCAATTTTAATAGTTTAAAAGTATTTATTATGCAAAAAGCTTGTAGAATTATATTATACGTTAACGCCAAACAGATTGTCCAATTTACCATGTGAACAAATTTCAATACTAGCACCTGCTTTTCTATTATATAAGTTAATAAATCATATGAGTTGTGTAGATTTCATCCATAAGTAATATTACCTTAATTATTAATAAATACAATAATTATTAAGTTATTTTTCATATATGGATATATTTGACAAATTATGTAAAATGTATGTACAAGTACAGGTTAACGTAATTTGAACAGTGTGTATATATATATGTAATATGCAAAATATTTTTGTATATATATATATATATATATATATATAGGTATTAATATCTACATATCGATGTATGTTTTTTTGTTTTGTTTTCTATGTTTAAATGTGAGGGCCCCAAGGCAGATTTATCACTCAACAAACACCTAACGCAAACTACTTGTACTGTGAACTCATCACCAAAAGTGTATCTCTATAACATCAAGATGTGAGCACCATGTTGTAGGACCTAATGGTTAAAGATGCTGCCCGTAAAATCGGAGCTCGTGGGTTCGTCCCCTGCCCCCTGCTCTGATATTCTAATATTAGTTTTCAAAGAAGAAAATGTTTCCTTTCCGCTCACTCATGAAGATTCAGTATTGTGGGGAGCCTCCGTGACTGAGAGCGTGCTCGGTCTCTGATTGTTACGGCTCAAATTTCGTCTTCCAATGTTGTATGCCATCAAGGAGTTTATGATTAAGCACAGGTGAGTATCTGAGCGTTGACATTAAACATGTTAAATGAATACATTTTCTTCCCACTATTTTTTGTTTAATTTAACTATTTTTATAAAAAAAAATACATAAGTCTAACCGATAATTTATTTTGTAAACTTTCTACGACATTAAATCAATGAAGGCTTATGGTATGCACACGTTGACCCGATGTTGACTTAACGTTGTGGTTTAACATTGGGCCAACATTTTTTCAATTTTAAAAAACATAGTATGGCGCATTGGGGCTTGGTCTCGTCAGTTTCGTCTCGTCTCGTCAGTTTGGTCTCGATCGTCGATACAGGAAACCAGTTTCGTCAGTTTCGTTTCGTCAGTTTCGTCGATTACATAAAACCTTGGATTGTATATATATTCTGTTTTATTAGTAATGAGCCTCTCCTGCAACAATCTCAACGCTCCTAAAACAATCTCAACGCTCCTAAAACAATCTCAATGCTCCTAAAACTATCTCAACGCTTCTAAAACAATCTCAACGCTCCTCCTAAAACAATCTCAACGCTCCTAAAACAATCTCAACGCTCCTAAAACAATCTCAACGCTCCTAAAACAATCTCAACGCTCCTCCTAAAACAATCTCAACGCTCCTAAAACAATCTCAACGCTCCTAAAACCAAATAATCTGTGCCCATTTTTATAGTTTTGTTATATTATATCTTATGCGTTCAACGGCACAAAGTTCATATGACTTTATTGTATGGTTCATTACACACTAACTGGTATTTACATGGTTTTCTAATGATTTTCTTGGCTCATCTTTTCGATTTATATTCTCTAGTAAAGCAGATTCATATCTCACCATCCATTATACATACAGCATATTGTGGATTAAAACTTGGCGCGGCATTCCTGATGATAAGCTATACTAGGTATAATATTACTTTATTCGTCTGTATCCATTGTCAATAATTTAATTTAAAATAAACTGTGCCTTTAACATTTAAAATTAAATGTGTTTGAATTATTGGGTTTTAAAGTAATCACTTCCACATCATTCTATTCGTAACAATAGGTCAGAATTATAACCTAAATTGTTAGAGAAATAAACAATATTTTAACTGACGTAATGAAGTGTAAATAAAAATGAGAACAAATATAAGCTTAACATGTAGGGTCTTTATACACCTGATACAGTACATTTTCAGTGATAACTAACAATAGGCTATGTCAGAATCATGAGCTGTATTAAATAGATGAGAATAATGAATTGTGATAATTACAAGGAAGCAATGTTTTGACTGTCGTAACAGTGTCCAAGTAGAGTGAGCGAGTGAATATTGCTTTAGTCGCTTTCTGCACAATCATGAAAATATCATGACAGAAGGAAGCCCGAGGTCGGGACTATGTCCTACCCTCATCGAATGACTTCGAGGGTTCTTTGTAGTGCACAGTACCATATACAGCAGTCCAGGCTTTTCTCTAGGTAGAAAAATATGGCCAAATATATTCTGCATTTTTATCTTTATTGCCATAACAATCAGCATTACACCTTCAGTGACGTGACGGTAAGTTTTCTATTGCGCATTGGGGGATGGGTGGAATAAAGAACATACCAAGGGGTATTACCATGATTACTACTCTTGAATTGATACTGCCCACACACGCTTTAAATACATTTAATTGTATAATCCTGATAATTTGCTGGGAATAAAACAGAAGTAAGAAAAGCATAATTGAGTCGCCACTCTGTGAGCGAGTCTATAGATTTGGTTTACCTAAAACTGTTAACGTTCTTTCTGGGCGAGATAGGGGGAGTGGGTGTATATATATATATATATATATATATATATATATATATATATATATATATATATATATATTCTTGTGTGTTGTAACCTTTATTTATTTATTTATTTATTAAGATTCGCCAAATATACAGTATACAGTACTTCAATGATAACAAAAAAAATAGGCATGATAATACTTTTGGCTGGGACATGGCATCAGATATGTGATATCTATGCTGGTCCTCTCTCATAACCAGATAACAATGTTAATAAAGTACGTGTGCAGCAATTATGAAAAACGCATTCCAGCAAAACACGAGACGCCCATCAAGCTCCGAATCAATGCTGGCCCACCGTCTTCGACGCCGGCCCAGCACTAGGTGAACGTCCCGTGCCTGCTGGGATGTGTCAAATAGAAAGAGAAAGAAAAGTGTTCCATGCCTGGCGACATCGCGGACAGCGACAAACAAACCCAAGTGCAGGAGTTGTCAATATCATAGGTCGTGGTCAACATTACAATTAAATTATATAATAGCTTCTTAAAAGGTCTGACAAATCTATTGCGGCAATTAATTTGTTTTATAAATTATTTGCACGAGTTTGCGCATAAGCAGGACTCCCAACTAAATATTTCAGCTTTGGTCACTGTATGGCGCGCTGTAATTGAAAATAGTGTAACATGACTCCCAACTAAATAGTGAAGCTTTTGGTAACTGTGTGGCGTGTTGCTATTGGAAAGGGTGTATTGTGTTCGGCAGGATATTCCACATTTTTACTACCCAATTAGAGAAAAATAGCCCAGCCAATTCAGAATTAAAGCGTACAGATCTTAAAGGCAAGACCTGTTGACCTAGTCTAGTTCTATCTCTCGGCATACTTTCTCGTCTTTACTTGCTCAATTCTGGTTTATGTCGTACAGTTCATTTCTCAGTTCAGTCATTTCATGGTTTTAATGGCTTCGCTCTGGCGTTCTGGGAGAAATACGGGATATCAAATGGAAACAATTGCCATAAGCTAAGACACGAGAACAAAAAGCAGATGTGGAATTATGTCATCAAAATACTCCATCGGGTACCAGAACGCTATCTTTCGGATCATAATACATCATTAAAATTGCTGGCTAACTCATTTGTTCAATATTTGGCAAAAAAAATGAAATTATTCGGTCAAATTTTCCATCAGTTCCGCTTAAGGTCATAACATTGATCCTAATGATGTCAACTGCCCTCTATCCTGCTTTAGACCAGCTACTCAGGATGAGGTTAAGAAAATGTATATGTCTTCCTCAAATGGAGCATCTAATCTTGATCCCATTCCCACAACCTTACTCAAGTCATGTATAGATTTATTGATTTGTTCCAATGACCGATATTGTCAATAAGTCGTTGGAAGAAGGTATGTTTCCATCCGCTTTCAAAACTGCTGATATGATACCGCTTTTGAAAAAGCCTTCTATAGATAAAAATGATTTGGTTACAGGCCAGTTTCTAACCTTAGTTTTATTTCGAAAGTTGCTGAAAAGAATCATACAACTGAAACCACTTTACTTAAAATTACCAATGACATAATTACCAACATCGAAAAGAAGAGGGTTACTGCACACGCTGTATACTACACCTCTATCCTCAATAATAAAAAAAAACATTCATCAGTGAACCTCAAACTGTACGCTGATGACACGTGTGTACTTGTATATTTGTAAAAATATTCTGGGAGGGAGGGGCAGATTCTGGGAGGGTTGCATAATCTTACAGTACTTGAAAAGGGGGGTAGATTCTGGGAGGGTCGCACATATAAACTGGTTGAAAAGGGGAGTATAATCTGAGAGGAAGGCGTAGATTCTGGGAGGGTCGTATAATATTATAGTTGTTGAAAAGGGGGGTATATTCTGGGAGGGAGCGGTAGATTCTGGGTGAATCGCATATAGTTGTTGAAAAGGGGGATATATTCTGGGAGGGAGGGGTAACTTTTGGAAAGGTCGATTATAGTTGTTTGGTGTATATTCTGTGAGAGAAGGGTATATTCTGGGAGAGAAGGGTAGATTCTGGGAGCCGAATACACTTCACATAATCACAATAAAGGGGTAGATCTTAGGAGGGAGGAGTAGATACTGGGAGCCACCGTAATTTACCCCGGGGGTATAGTTCAGGATCTACCCCAGGGTACATTCTGGGGCGCCCACAATACCCGGGTAGATTGTGGTTGAGAGACGGACCGACATCGTGGACGTTGGACCGTCGCTTCGCCAGGTCTGGGTCGATGGGGTGTGTTCGCTGTAGCCCTAGGGCAGGTTTCAGCCACAGATTTACCGCGTACAAAATCGTGGGACATTTCTTTGGACTGTCATTTAGGAAAATATTGGGGAATAATCAGATCAAAAATAGGTTTGTTAGAATCAGTAGCATTTCAGTCTCGTGCCCGCATGCTCAGCTCAGAGGTCGCACAGTCATTAAAAAGTTATGGATATTTTTCGGACCTTGGGGTCGGGGTCGCTCTCAGTCACCGCCATGTTGGATTTTTCGGGTAAAGCAAATACATCCATCCACGGCCTCGAAAAGGACGACACGGCAATGGTCGCTGGAGTATCACCATCGTAGGGCCTATAAATTGATACGCTTACATTCTCACCCCTCGTTTATCAGTTTATACACCTCATTTTATGCATAATTATAATATCAACTAACTAATAAGCCTCATGGGCAGGATACTCAATCAAACTGATTATATTTGTTGTTTTTTGTTGTATTTCGTACTTGTCAATATATATTAAACTTATTGAATAGGTGTTTACCTGCCACCGTTTAAGCGCTGTACCACAATTGAACAAACATATAACGTGTTTGCTGGGACCGTGCCAATGACGACAACAATGTGATCATTCTGTAAACTTAAACTATGATCAGAATCACTCAGAAATGTGAAAAAAACACTGAAAGTTTGGTTGTGGTGTACGTGCTGGGTCCGATTTCACCTTGAACTTTGAAGTTCTTCCATGCAAAGTTACCATTTGGTTAATTTGCTGGAGTGTGTCGTTGATCCGAGCAAAGGCAATACGTTGACCCAGCGTTAAGATCAGACGTTCACCCGACATTGAGCCAACATTGGTTTAACATCTCGTGTGGCAGGGCAAATAGTGTGATCGATGTTCATCAAATATTCAGAACAAAACGCTGATTTGATGTCGGCTTAATGTTGGCCCATCGTCTACGACGCCGGACCAACATCAGACCAACATCGGATCACCGAATCATGCTTGCGGGGCTATCCAGAGACTATTTTGATTTATTGGCCAGCGCCGCATGTGGCGGACCACCATTACACCAAGATTGGTTCACCGTGGGCCCTATATCGTGTCTGCTTGGTTCTGACTAGGATCGCAACAGACGCTATATTAATGGGTGAATTCAATAATGGGTGAACAGGTGGTGAATATGTTGTGTTTTCTGGTATAGATGTACAAGTAGCCGCGTGCACTTGTAGCGGTTGCTATGGGGCATGGCACAGCCGCGCTTGTTGCTGTGCGTACACACAATATCAGCTGGCATGGACTGACTGCCTTCAAAATACAATAAACTGACAGATAACTGATCAAATTAGCCCATAAATTAAACCTCCCACACTGCGGTGATCAATAAAATCTGACATGACAAAAACAATAAATACAATCTGATAAACAGATTACATGATTAGGCCTGCTCATAAAAGCGTCTGTCATTCATAAATGTGAATATTATCAGCCCACTATTTCTGTTATTCGCCTCTCAGTGTTGTGGCTGCAGCAGCAACCCGCGTATTCATCACATGACGACATACACACCCAACGATTAATGCGCACTCAATTCACCTTGATTAACTAACCTCATCAGATCTTAATTAAAGACAATTATAATTACATTGATAACGAGTTTAATTTTTAATTCATATTACATCCGGTAATGCAAATTACCCGCAGATGGCTCCGCTTATAGCGCGTGTACGTTGGGGGAGTGTGTTATAAGGCGTAGACAGACACGTGAGGTGGGCAGTAAGTCGGTTACAGTGGGTCTGCCATCATCGCCAGTGAAAAGCTCTACAGAGACGGATAGTGAAAGACGGCAACACACAAACACACAGAATCACTTAGAATTGTACAACCGTGTCGACAGACAAGAACCGTCAAGATGGTGGAAGGAGGAATGAAATGCGTCAAATATATTCTGTTCGCCTTCAATCTCATATTTTTCGTAAGTACCATTTCGGTGTCATTCCTTAGCATCTTGTGATGTGGGTGTCGCATACTTTGTAAGATACTTGTGGTATGCTGTTGTATGGACACTTGCAGGCATAATTATAAATGATAATAATAATATTGTTCCAGATATTTATAATAGAGACGAAAAATCTTCAGAGATGTTGATTAAAATGAGTTTGTAGATTTCACGGTCTGATTTGTCCTCGGACAATATAATGCATATTGCCAACCCTTTCGATATTGTGGAATGGTGGGTATATTTGGGAATGGTGGGTATATTGTTTCTAATGGTGGGTATATTGTGGAATGGTGGGTAGGCCCTATATTGTTTCTTATCCTAGTGAATTATTTTGGGGACTTGCATTAGATCAGTGTTGTGTTTACATCTCTGCCGACTCTGCCTTCATTTGACGCTACCAGCCCAGCAAACAAGAGATATTGACTCAATGCTGGTTTAATGTTGGGTCAGCGTCGTAGACGATGGAACAACATTTGACCAATATTAAGTCAACGTGTTTCCTGCGATTTTTAGTACAGCTGTTTATCAGCACCATTCTGATGCATGGCGCATGTGCATGATGTTGCATGTTGATTGTGTTTGCTAAATTAAATTATTGCCCATAGTCATGGTAGTTGCATGGTTTTTACTCTTGCAACAAGAATCGGTGACCATGTTAGTTGAATGCGTCGGCGACTACTGTCCAGCATTAAACTAACATCGGTCAGCATTTGGCAATGATTACATCAATAAACCACTAAAACTTGTAAGCCATACCAGTCACTTTTGTGGAAAAAACATTAATGTCGGACATATATTGCTGCTTAATATTTCGTATTCTAGATATCGCAATCACAATTAATACCATCTTATTTATGTATTTTTCGCATTAATATGACCAACAAAATTACCAATTTTATCTTACAAACTACCAACACATTTGCTGTTATAACAGAAATGTGGTCACGAGCGCCCTCGTTCTGAGCCGCGCGCGGTCATAGGGTTATATTAGTGTCCCGGCGGGCGCGGGCGTTCGTCCGTTGTTTGGTCTAGTGTTGTTCCAGCGTCTACGAGGCTGGACCACCATTGAGCCAGAACTGGGTGGTCGTCTTTTTGCCGAGATGACTCTCTACCCATCGGACACGATAGGCCTACCCTGAGCCGGTGTTGATTTATTGTTGGGTCAGATTCGCAGACATTGGCCAACATTGGATCAATTGTGGTTCGACGTCTCGTGTTTGCTGGGTAGTGATGAACACTGAACCCTTGTCCTGCTATAGCCTAGATGGTAAGACCCCTGTAATTATGTCCTGCTATAGCCTAGAAGGTAAGACACCTGTAATTATATGTCCTGAGACCCCTGTAATTATTTGTCCTGCTTTAGCATGTTTAGCCTGTACGTAATATGTTCGGTGCCTACATCATGTACATGGATAGTAGCGTACACTGCCGTGTAAGTGCGTCTTGAGAGGCTGTACCACTCAACTTGATTACCACATAAATTGTCAGTGTGTGGGGTTCACATAGATTTAGTGACGTCTAAATATTGTGTTGGTTTGTCAGGTGAAACCGTAAATGTGTATTGATTAAAAAAAACTAGACCTGTGGCGCATTCACTACAGAGTTTTTGGACACGAGTGAATGCTATTTTAGAAAACGGAATATTTTTATACTTTAAGATTTAATAGCCCTAATTTAACCGTGTTATCTCGCCCTTAGGGACGCACCATTTGATATCTGGGAGGGGGGGCTAGAAAAAAATTGAAAAAAAGAGTTTGTCACCACAAAAGTCAGAAAAAAAAATTTGGTGAAAATGTGGGCAGAAAAAAAAGTTTGTTGTCGAAATTGATGAAAAATATGCTGACCAGAAAAAAACACCAAATGGTAACGTACATAATAGGGAAAACATACGACAAAAAATGTATTCGACGAAACATAAAACAAAAATTGTCGGACGTTAATCGCAAAAAAAAAGATTGTTTTCTCTCGGAGGTAAAAATAAAGTTTGCAAGCAAAAACTCTACCCCCCCCCCCAGATATCTAATGGTGCGTCCCTTATTACACAACATATCAAATGGTATATACTAGTATTTACAATACACGAAGATATAGCGTTCTATCCCGTGAAAGGTGCGAGTTTAGCTTATAATCAATAAACTTACCATTACTATTACATTAATTATTTCCAAAGCAGAGTTGTGTGTACTGGCATACACATTTACAAGACATAACATTACTTCAAGACTGGTTTTATATTGATCTTCAACCCTGAATATATTGGTCTAGACAAATTATCTTAAATATTGACCGATATATTGACAAATTCAAGTTTTTCGGTAATGGCTGCCATTATTGGCTTCCTGCCAATTTCCAGTAGTCGATTTGCAAGGTTGTGCACCTAGGTTGTGATCCTAAATATATGTAGATATCATTTCAGGTGCCCAAACTTCCAACACGCCGTGTCAGTTTTCCAGAAAATATGATGTTTACCCCCCTGGGTAGTAGTTCTACATACTCTACAAAATAACAGTGCCGTATTATAATGTAAATGATATGTCTATTTACCTCTTTCATCGCTGTCAATCATATACATGTGATTGGTTGTGATGTATATGGTTTTACTTTATATCATGTTAGCATTTGAATTCAGAACAGTGTGCGGATGATAACCTCATTCTGGGGGAAAGTTATTCAAATATAACTATAATATAACACAATTTTGCCAAAATATCAAACTATAGAAATCAAAAAGACTAAACCTCTAAAAATTCATTTGACGGTATAATGCTGCTTGGTATCGTATTCCTTGATTCAAAAAACCTTGATCTAGCCACTAAGATCGCTTAAATATGATATCTAGAAGCTAGGATATCTTGATTTTAGGCTCGGCTGGCGGCCATTTTGAATTATGGCATCTTGTATTAATGAATATAGTCTTGTGTATGAGATGTAACTCTCTGAAATTAAATACATATATCAGGCATTCAAATCATCCTTTTATCCTCAAAAAGTCAATATGTGCACTTTTTGCTGAAACGTAAAGGTGGGATATTGCATTTCAATGGTCAAGTGACCTATGACCTTCCAATGACCCCAAAAATAATATTGCCGTCAAAATGGCATTATGGGATCTCAAAACCCGAGCTTAGGGCCAAAAACACATTTCTAGGATTCCCGGGACTGTATTCATCATGTTTGGGCGCTAGCTGAAATTGGTCAATTTTTTATCCACTAGTTGTGTCTCTCTGCCGCAATCAACATCTTGTTCAAATATATATGTATGTTTGGTTGTGACCGAACATTTACATGATTTAGCTTGAACATAAAGTTTCACTCCGAAAATTTAATATGACAAAAAAAAAATCTATAATCTTGACTGGCGCTGACTTTGCCGGACTTTCTAAAATAGACCTACATGTATTATATATAGCCCGATATATGCAGCAAAGAAAAGCATAGCCCGATTTAGCCCGATATATGCAGCAAAGTAAAGCATAGCCCGATGTAGCCCGATATATGCAGCAAAGTAAAGCATAGCCCGATTTAGCCCAATAAATGCAGCAAAGTAAAGCATTCTCCATCATTAAAACAAACAAAAACATAGGAACGTGCGAGTTTGCGGTCACTGCTTTACTTTGCGTAATGATCTGCCTCTGGATGTACGAGAGTCAACATCTCTCGAAACATTTAGAAAAAGGCTAAAGAGATACCTCTTTTTGTGAGAGTTAAGCCACAAGCGCGTTGACTAGCATGTGCATGCCATACACTGCATGATACACGCGCTCTATAAGAAATGTAGGCCCCTATATTATTATTATTATAACGAGTTATATAGCCCGAGAAATGTAGCAAATGAAAGCACGTATAAAAAAACTATTGATTCGACTAAGTGATGCCTGAATGCAATATAGACAGGGATATATCCTAACCAATCTAATAAACATGTCTGTCAAACTTTTCTCAACGGTTTCTATGGTATTTTCTCCCGTAGATTTCAAATATGCCAGATACCACTCGAGATTTATCTAATTTGCATATTTCCAAAATGACCGCCAAAAAAAGTACTCAGCTATGCCAAAGGGTGGATCTGTATAACAGTAAACTGGTGCACACACATTATTTTGGTACAGAGAACATAACAAGGGTCATACATAAAAGAAAGCCAGTTCTTGTGGTCTCCTACATCAGTAGAATACTAATATGGTGTCGGTGGACCCATTTTGCTTGCGGCATATCTGACGCGACATTTTAGTCAGATAGATTGTGGATATGCAGGCGCGGATCCAGAGAGGGGGCGCACGCCCACCCGTTTTTGAGCCAAATTCTTTAAAAAGTCCCCTAAATTAGCCTAAATAAGCCTAAAAACTCGTCCCCGAGCCACCTGCCCCCCTCCTTTTTTAAGTCCTGGATCCGCCCCTAATATGAATATTTTTAAACCCTCAGGGGGCGGATCCAGAGGGATGGGTAGGTCCCCCCCACACACACACACTTTTCAGAAACTAAATTGACTAAACATAGCTCTAATTTTTCTACAAATCCGTATTTTAGCACTCAAATTTTATCGGCCTACTCCCGTGGCGCCTCAAACCCCGGTCCCTATCGGCTGAGTAGGTGGCGCCTAAAACCCCGGTCTCCATAGGCTGGGCAGGTGGCGCCTCAAACCCCGGTCTCTATAGGCTGAATAGGTGGCGCCCCCGACCCCGGTCTCTATAGGCTGAGTAGGTGGCGCCCCCAACCCCGGTCTATATAGGCTGAGTAGGTGGCGCCCACAACCCCGGTCTCTATAGGCTGAGTGGGTGGCGCCTCAAACCCCGGTCCCTATAGGCTGAGTAGGTGGCGCCTCAAACCCCGGTCCCTATAGGCTGAATAGGTGGCGCCCACAACCCCGGTCTATATAGGCTGAGTAGGTGGCGCCTCAAACCCCGGTCTATATAGGCTGAGTAGGTGGCGCCCCCAACCCTGGTCTATTCAGGCTGAGTAGGTGGCGCCCACAACCCCGGTCTCTATAGGCTGAGTAGGTGGCGCCTCAAACCCCGGTCTATATAGGCTGAGTAGGTGGCGCCCCCAACCCTGGTCTATTTAGGCTGAGCAGGTGGCGCTCCCAACCCCGGTCTATATAGGCTGAGTAGGTGGCGCCCCCAACCCTGGTCTATTTAGGCTGAGCAGGTGGCGCTCCCAACCCCGGTCCCTATAGGCTGAGTAGGTGGCGCCTCAAACCCCGGTCTATATAGGCTGAGTAGGTGGCGCCTCAAACCCCGGTCTATATAGGCTGAGTAGGTGGCGCCTCAAACCCCGGTCTATATAGGCTGAATAGGTGGCGCCCCCAACCCCGGTCTCTTTAGGCTGAGTAGGTGGCGCCTCAAACCCCGGTCTATATAGGCTGAGTAGTTGGCGCCCCCAACCCTGGTTTATTTAGGCTGAGTAGGTGGCGCCTCAAACCCCGGTCTATATAGGCTGAGTAGGTGGCGCCCCCAACCCTGGTCTATTCAGGCTGAGTAGGTGGCGCCCACAACCCCGGTCTCTATAGGCTGAGTAGGTGGCGCCTCAAACCCCGGTCTATATAGGCTGAGTAGGTGGCGCCCCCAACCCTGGTCTATTTAGGCTGAGCAGGTGGCGCTCCCAACCCCGGTCTATATAGGCTGAGTAGGTGGCGCCCCCAACCCTGGTCTATTTAGGCTGAGCAGGTGGCGCTCCCAACCCCGGTCCCTATAGGCTGAGTAGGTGGCGCCTCAAACCCCGGTCTATATAGGCTGAGTAGGTGGCGCCTCAAACCCCGGTCTATATAGGCTGAGTAGGTGGCGCCTCAAACCCCGGTCTATATAGGCTGAATAGGTGGCGCCCCCAACCCCGGTCTCTTTAGGCTGAGTAGGTGGCGCCTCAAACCCCGGTCTATATAGGCTGAGTAGTTGGCGCCCCCAACCCTGGTTTATTTAGGCTGAGCAGGTGGCGCCTCAAACCCCGGTGTATATAGGCTGAGTAGGTGGCGCCCCCATCCCCGGGGGGAGATACCGAGCAATCATTTGCCCGAGATGCTGGGCCAGCGACATAACACGGCCTACATTTAACCGTAATGGATACAATGTTTCATGTTTGCTGGAGAACACCCGAGTCTTTATTTAATGTTTGCTGGTTCAGATGTGGCTCTACATCCCTGATTGACTGTACAAACACGTGTTATCTCCTACCTTGTACAGCGTATGCTGGGGGCCTATGCTACATGCAGCAACAAGCTGGGCACATTGTACTCTAACGTAATGGGGCTTTTGTCACGAGAATCTGGTGACATGCTGGCATGTGTTGGCTACAAATTTTATCCACACCACCCTCTCCCACATGCCTGCACACACTGACGAGATGCAGACTACACGAATCTGTGCCATATCAATGCTAATCCAAAAGGCAGCAACTGTTTACTTGACGAGTAAGCAGTTGGTGCCTTTTGGCCTTGCACAGCATTTTTGCCAGATACCCTTATATTCATTTATAGTTCTAATATACATGATTGAATTTGCAGATCGATCCCTTTATTTATGGTGTTCTATTCATTGGACATAAACTAATTCACCTGAGCCAGACAATTGAGCCCCTATACCATGTATACATGTATACACCCATTGACCATTAATTGTTACACATTATAATTAAAGGTATAATGTCACTTAGGCCCTATTCATTCGATAATCACTGAAGCATTTTCAAGTAATAATAATAATAATAGTAAAATTTATTATCTGAAACATACATACATAATAGTATATAACCATAAGTGAAGAGTGAAGCCGCATGGCTTATACTTCCTATAATTGTGTATAGATTTTGTTTGTGTGTGCAAGTGCAGTAAACATAAAAAAACGATTCATTTTATTTCAGTATACAATGTATATCACTAACAGCCAAAAGGTACTACCGTAAATTAAATTTATAATGGGGGAAATTAGATGAAATATTAATTTGTGATTTGATATTATTCCAAATCTTAACTCCCGAATATCGTACTGTTCTATAAACCCCTTTAAAATTTCCAATCGTTATATGTAGGTTTGAAGATGTCCGTGTGGGGTATGTATGTATTTGACTGTTTGTTGTGAACATAGACGAAAATAATTCGGTTTATCATGTTTATACATAAATATGTGCACCTTCAGAATATATAATTTTGAAAGTGTTAAAATTTTCATATCTTTAAACAAATCTAAGTGTGAGCATTTTAACATGAAAAGGTAATAAATCTGATGACCCTTTTTTGTAGTCTATATAGTGGTAATAAATGTTGTCAAATGTGTTGCCCCACACCTCTATACAATACGAGATGTAGGCCAACAGAAATGACTTGTATAATGTTACAAGTGTTGATCTATTCAACAAAGTCCTAGTTTTGCAGATGATACCAATACTTTTAGAGAGTTTGCCTCTGATCTGTTTTACTTGTTCTGACCAATTTAATTTACTATCTATATATACACCAAGGAGTTTAGTTGTATGTACTCTGTCAATTGGAATATTATTAATTTTAATGTCTTATGTTTACTTCTTGCCACATTACAATTTTAGACAACTCTAAATTCTTTTGTTTTACTAAATCGTCAATGTTTTTACCTTGTCGAAATATATTGGTATCATCTGCGAAGAGAATTGTAAATAGCAATGTAGATGTTGGACAAATCATTTATGTAAATAAGAAAAAGTAGAGATCCCAAGATAAACCCTTGTGGTACTCCACATGTGATATTTGAGTAGCTAGAATTTACGTCATTAAAACACACAAATTGACTTCTATTGTTTAAATAACTCTGTATCCAGTCTAAAGCCACGCGAAATTAACGAATGGACCCTGTGCTGGTTTAATGGTGGGTCAGTGTCGCAGACGGTGGCCCTACAATGCATTTAAAAAGCACAGGCTCGATGGATTGTTTTGGGGAACTCCTTATTCAATTAACTATTTATTTTATTGTCTCATTTTCATGAAATTACTAAGATTATTTCCCATATTCTCGATATTGGCTGTTTTGGGCTCAACTAAATATATGTAAAACATGTTGCCAATGTGAAATCCTATAGCAGGCGTTGGCTCAGTAAACACCAGTGCTGGTACACTGTTGGACCATCCTCTGCCAGCTGGCCCAACATTACAGCACTGGTCGTCCTGAGACTGCTGATGTCGATGTTATACCAGCCTTGTCGAGATAAGCGTTACTTTGCTTGCTTACAAGTTCAAACTAGAAGGGAATTTACTTTTCAAGTAACCATAATGTTCGGACTATGTTTCTGTCGGCCATTTTGAATTTTGTTGGGTTATTTTTATCATGACAAATTGATTGGAATTTTGCTCATGGGTTTTTGGCAGCCATTTTGAATTAGAATTTTAGATTTCAAAATTTGGACCAAGGGCCATGTAAACACATTGACTTGTCTCTCTGTCGACTGAATGCTGCGACGCTGGCCCAACATTAAAACAACATTGGGTCGACGTTTCGTGTTTGATAGAATTAGGACTGTAATTTTAATTGTCAAATCGAGCACTTAAAAGGTTATTGCGGACCATTGTAAACACTCAAGGTTGGTTCAATGGTGGGCATCTGTCTGCAAGACTGGCTCTACATAGAAACAACATTTAGGCAAATGCAATTTAATTATCAAATCCAACATTAAAGGTTAATAGGGCGACCTAGCTTGAACACACTGCCCGTATTTCAGCCTGAGTCTATTCATACAATGAATGTGGTTTCATCCGACATACATCATTGAACTGACATCAATCCACATAATGATCCAGAAAATCCTGAACAAATCCGGAAGAACAGCTGTGTCTTCTTAAAGTTTAGCGTGAGATTAATTTGTATGCATGTGTTACATTTGACGCATTCATTTACTTTTGTAAACGCTATAAAGGAAGTGTATGTTTATTAAATGACCATGTGACTGTTATGCTGCAATATCACCTTATTACTTAAAATAATAAATTTACTTGACTTGACTTGAAGTCTCCTTACTTGTTCTCTCTTTAAGAGCCACACATATTACTAATACAGGAATGCGAAACAAAATTGATACACCAGTTTCAGCTTTCCGATATATAGAATCACATATATTCTAGGTATTTTATGTGTGCTTTTAAGACATAAATGGCTAAAAAACGGATAGGTGTAGTTAAAAAAAGGTTGTCTTTTTAATTTATGAAAACAGATCAGCTGACGGATATCTGTCAACACTGCTCTGCAAAGTCAAAGGCGGTAACTGCTTCCTAGGAAAGAGAGTGGCTGCTGCCTTTTGGATTTACATGACAGAACAGTGCATTCCCATGGATGGTCAGATGATGTGGGGATAGCGGAGCCCATTGTCGCGATAACCATATTCAACGTGTATGGAGGTTGAATTGTTGGCGTTTGGCCATCCCGTGCAACATGACACCTGCTTCCCAAGGAGTGTTACCACAGCTTGCTGGACGTTATACTCTCAACAAGCACCAGACGTTCATCGGATATTGGTTTAATTTCATGCAACTGTGTGCGACATTAGCCCAACATTAAACCAACACAGGGTGGAGGTCTTCCCCCCCTTCGTGTCGTACATTTCTGCAAACCCATATATTCACCCAATGTTGTACTTCTAGGCCCGTATATATATATAATACAAACACGATATATTATAAATTCACCCAATGTTGTACTTCTAAGCCCGTATATATACACAATGCAAACACCATATATTCACCCAATTGTACTTCTAGGCCCGTGTATATATATACAGTACAAATACGATATATTCACACAATGTTGTACTTTTAGGG
>OZ024903.1:18527213-18719713 GCA_964017125.1 Flabesymbios commensalis
CAATGCAAATCAGAAGTCAATAAATGCTTACATTAAAGCAAGCAGTTGCTCTCGTTTGACTTCGTAGAGTAGTGCATATTTCATCAAGAGAGATCTTGAAGAAATAGCAGCTTGCAAGTATAATGTAACCTTGTATCGATTTCCCTGGATTTTGTGTGTAATTCGAGGGGCCCTGCCTCTGTATAGTAGGCCTACATGTAGTATGGGATGAGATCACCCCCAATCCGACTGCGGCAGCTGATGTTGAACACATAAAACGTTTCATTTTTTTTATTGGACTGCATTATAAATGCATATTACATGATACTATAATCCCTTCAATAGGAATATATATATGCTTTGTGAGGAGCAAATACTCTTCGTAGATCTGTTGTTGTTGACCTAGCAGGTCTGTATCATTATCACTGAAACGGAGTGATTATCAAACCGGTTTTATTATCATGTGGGCCATTATCTAGAAATATGAAAAATTGATCACATGATCACATATATAACACGTGTTACAAAAGATAATTAGGATAACATTAGTGATGTGAATTTGTTTGGATTACAACAACCCTGAAGTAAACAAGAACTCTAAGTTAAAGGGACATTTTGTTCTATGTCAGATTTGGAGCTCTTGTTTGCCACCGTTTTTAGTAAATTGTGCCTCAGATGTCATTTTCAAAATATTATAGCACAAAAAGTATACATTACACAGATAAAATTACCAGAAATGGCAACTATGGGATTTTTCAAAGCTACACTCAATGATTTATAATCCCTTGAAAAGGCATGACAAGCAATAATGCTCGAGACACCTAAAAAGGGGTGTTGAAATTCACAGGTTAAACTAAAAGTAGTTGGGAACATATATTTTACAAGCCTACCACTGCATGGCAAACAATAATCAGAATTAATTTTAGCCATTTCTGAGGTGAACCTGCCTAAATTTCACATGGAATGACCCTAATGCGATGTTGTGATTATTTACCAGACGTAATCGTACTAGTATTTATGATGAATCGGGTTATCAAACAAATACTCGCTTTTAGCAGTTCTATAGCTAGTCCAACAGCTAACAGCTGAAACTTGCAAAAATTTTTGTATCCACAAACAAGTTTTGACTGATATTCATACTAGAGGAAATACTAGATTCAGAAACTGGGTGATGCCCTGTCGACATTATTGAGCATTTTTGTCAATTCCAGGTGGCGTCCAAGACCTAAATTTGGGTTTAATTTTTCGTATTTTCACAAAAAAAATGTGTTTGCGTTCAATATATGCCTCTTTGATGCGCTTAATATATACCTCTTTATTCTGTTCACCATCTCAAGTGGAGAAAATACCTATATCTGAGGTATTACATCAACAAATTATTCGAGAACCTGCACTATAGGCAAGTTTTAAGTATTTGCCGTAATAAGAGCATTGACTGCCATATCTAATAACCTTGTGATGCCCTGTCGACATTATTGAGCATTTTTGTCAATTCCAGGTGGCGTCCAAGACCTAAATTTGGGTTTAATTTTTCGTATTTTCACAAAAGAAAATGCGTTTGCGTTCAATATATGCCTCTTTGATGCGCTTAATATATACCTCTTTATTCTGTTCACCATCTCAAGTGGAGAAAATACCTATATCTGAGGTATTACATCAACAAATTATTCGAGAACCTGCACTATAGGCAAGTTTTAAGTATTTGCCGTAATAAGAGCATTGACTGCCATATCTAATAACCTTGTAGTAATAATATTAATAATTTAGCTATCGTCTTCAATTAAAATAATCATAGCCTGCTTTAGGGAGGGGGGTTGCAAGATCGTGTATAACATATTACTTTGACAACTGGTCTATAAGCAGTCGTGCCGGCCACCCTGCGAAGTGGCGGGTAAAACCCATGGGGACAAAACATAAGGTACTGCATACAGGCTACTACAACATAAGGTACTATAGTCAGGGGGTCAAATGCATATTTTTGGTCGAACCTGGAAAGTGGGTCCAAAGTTTTTTTCTCAATGTTTTCATGTTATATAGGTATTGTACTCCATGAAACTGCATGATGGCATTCTTACAACATTGAGCATTTTTATATAACACGTTTTATAAAATCGCGTCAATCGGGACGCAAAATAATGGTTTTACACGGCTCGAAAAATACAAATATTTATATAAAGCACTAAACTAATCTATATTTGCCATCATTGGAAATAGTATGTCTTCAGTGTTTACAAAAGTGAAGTCCTAATTGTACAAATTGATTGAACCAGAAGTTTTGAGTTATGTGAACCCTTTGACCCCAAGGCCTTTCATAAATATAATTACCAGTGTAAAAACCTCAAATTTCACGACAATGTTTGAGTGTGACCTATCAAAATGAAATGAATTTCATTACGAACCTGAATATGATGTCGTAGAGTAACTATAAGACATATGTACCGCAATAATTAATATTCTATAAATATATCGACGAGATATATAATGTATAATTTTGGCCATACATTTTAAAATTTTGTATACTACGTCATCCAACGATGTCAACACTTAACATCAAAACATTTGTTCAGAGATTTATACATTTTTAAAAGAAATCATTGTGTGGTGTATTGCCTCTGCCAAAGGAGGTTATGTTTTTGGTCGCGATGGTTTGTCTGTCCGTCAGTAGGATTATTTACAAAGCAATGAATGGATTTGCATGAAACTTTTATCAGAGGTGCGTCTCGGGCCAAGGAACGATCCATTAAATTTAGAAATGATCCTGATCCAATACACAATCACTGCGGCGGAAGTTTGCAGTCTCTGACTGACTGTCTAGTTCTATTTGATATGTCTATGTTTCTGCAAGTAGACGCTGGCCCAGTCTCTGGAGTGAACTAGAGCAGCGGATTTAGGTCAGTGGGCGGTCACAAACAAAGGTCAAGTTCAGCCGGTGCACTGAGGAGGTACGGCACTCATCTAACACCTATAACATTATAGTCTACCTTTATGGCAACGTATGGGTGCTCCATGGCTAGACTCAATTGATGACAGGTATTGTAACCCCCATCCAAGCGTTATGTTTTGTGAATAAAAATAAATTTGAAATTATTTTCATTCATTTGGAATTACTTGTGCGAACTGTTCGTCGTGATTGATAATTCAGACCAAGAGGGCTCAGCAGCGAATGACAAGAAATCATGACCCATCCACAGTCTATGTTTTCTTTTAAACGCGATAAAACAACAATTAAAATGTTTTCAAAAAAGTCACCAAGACGACCGCAGATTATCATGATCTTGATAAAGTGTTTATCAGATACTATGATCCAAAAAATTGTGACATGCCTGCGTCTTTCGCTCTACCAGAATTGCCACTAAACCAAGAGAGCGAGGTAAACATGTTAGAGAAGGGCCAATGAAGGGTCAATTTTATGGGCATTTTTTCATGAAATCTACAAACCATCAAACTGTCAAACTGAATAATTAGTAGAAAAGCAGACAGTGTGTGACACTCAAAACACTCGTAGCATAATTATACATAATTGTATAGGCTTACCACATATTGATATGCCACATGCACACCATGACACTGCTATAACAGGTATGACACATTTCCAGTCATTGGCGATAGGCCCCTATTTACAATTATGAAATCAAATCTGCAACTGCATAAAATGATGACAGATGTCCTTTGGGTGTATCCAGATAATTGTTTGCCAGAGACGTATCCCCGAGTTGGTGGTATATATCTCTTCATGGGTGTCATCGGTGTACAACTCTGATGCAGGATCAGTACCGTGGTGCAGACTTACATTTATGCATTTAAACACAAAATAAAGCCAATGTTACCCAAGATAATGTGATGATAAATGAACCCTAGCACCCGAAGGGTGGTGGGAGTGAGATAAAGGCAACGCAAATTGTTTAAAAGCTTCTTTTAGCCTTTCTAATTCTTCATTTGTATACAATACTCATTGAAAATGTCTGGTTAATTTAGATGCACCGTCGGCGAACACAGGGTCGCGGTGGTCTAAATGAGGTGTTGAATCAGCCAGTAGCTATCCTGTATCTCGTGTCTTATCTCGCAAAGTCAGAATGAGAATAGACCGATACAGTTGTAATTTTATTTAGCAGATCATTTAAATGTACATCTGATAATTTATTTTATAAAACCTATGTCTCTCATGCATATTTAAATTCACTTAGTATGTTAACATACTTAAAATTGAGCTCTGCGCTTGCTGTCCAACATGTTGCTTTCCAAGATAATATTACTACATCTAGTCTTTAATATATGCGTTACTACAATTCCAGCACTAAATTTTGTGCACGAATAGCCAGATGTAGGGTATCTAACCTGAAACATATCCCTGTTCAAACAGCTTTGGTGACTGCTGCTAGTAATAACAGGATGAAGGTCTCATTCAAAACATACACAAGAGCAGATGCACACTCTTAATACCAGGACCGATCTGAATAGCAAAAATCCGAAAGTCGCATAATAAGACGATAATCACTAAGGATCTGACAACAGCATATAGTTACACAGCTTTAGGAGACAAATATTGATATTCCCATTATAATCATCCTCCTGGCAGCAAGTCTTGACACAGCGAGGCCGTCAGGTCAAGCCTTGCTGAATTAGCCATACCATCCACCTATTGGGGTAGGGAGGGAGATTTAGATATTGAATATTCATTAGTTTTTCAAAAAATGTCTTTTTAATGTTGGCCCGCTGTCTGCGACGTTGGCTCACCATTAATTCAACCCTCATGCATGTTGCGGTGAGATGTGGTGGTCTGTGTCTGAGACGTTTCCGGTGAGCTACTCGGCCAGCAGACATGTGTTGTTTAATGTAGGGCCGGTGTCGTAGACAGTGGCCCCACATTAAAACAACACTCATGCCAGAGGTCAAACTTGGGTCAAACAGAAAAAATATTTTTTGAAAGTCCCCACTCCAATAGGCGGATTCAACCCTGTTTCAGCAAGGTCGGTCTACGACCTCAGGAATAGCCAGCCTTGCAGAGGAAGGTGATTATAATGCAATCGCCTATACATAATGTGTCATAGAAATTAAAGTGACCACTGCTGAATATTTTGACCTCATTCCTAACCTGCTGCCAGGACCCTCCTTGTCACGATGTGATACTATGGTTGGATGCTTTGGTATTGGTATTATCGGAGATATTAATGTCTTCTGGCTCGATGTAGTAAGGAAATTATTCTGTGGTTAGTAAAACGGCGAGGGGAGCATCACCTGTTGATAATTATGTTAATTACCATCACCTGGGCAAGCCTTCCGGGAACATTTTAAAATAGAACTTTTTGCTTGAGCCACAGAAGTTAGATCCGATAGCATATGAATGGAGCATAGACGGGAATATGTTATGTTCAACTACAGTCCCTGAATGAAGTCAACTGATCTCAGATTGCATCTCAACTGGTCCCTAATTACATAAAAAAATCTTCATATGGGTGCTCCAGTAAGAACTATGTCATAGTGTTCGATGTGGAAGCAACAAAGCAGGAATACAGGACGCATCGCCATTGTCTAAGAATATGATGCATACTACTACTATATGAACACAGATGATGAAACAAACAATGAACAGGAAGGTAGTAGTAGCTTTAATATAAATATATAGCAAATGACAAAATTATGGCGAAGGTGGTGGTATCATTGCTGATTATTTAACTTGTTTAAGATAAAGAACTATTTTTTTCAATAACTATTACGTACAATTTTGGTAGTTTAGCAGGTACAGTAACCTCTGAATTATTACACCACATATTGATAATTGATGTATCCATATAGTCAGATATAGATATGCTGTGATATTGGAACTATAAATAAGAAACAAAAAGGTTAAATATCGTGAATTATTTAGTCATATGTTAAACTGTTATAGCACAAGAAGGGAACATATACGTCACAGTTAAATTCAGACCACATTTTCATTGATGAACCAACTTATTTCGCACAATACAATCATTTGCCTTGACACAGAGGCTGGGATTTAACTTTACCCAATTAGGGCCCACAATTTCCTCTGTGTGTCTCAATAGCGGCCGGGCATCTAAACATTGGGGAAGTGTTGGGTCAATGCAGCCCATCAGCGTCACAGATAATGGCCCAACATTGGGTTAGTGAATCATGTTGACTGGCCCATGCAATAGAATGCCAGCGTGTAATACATTGCTACACTATTCAAACAATATAATAATCCCCTTATCTTTCATTCCAGCAAATATATACATGTACGGTCACGTAGGCCACATTTGGAGTGTTGCCTAGATGAGCGAGAATATGTGAGCGACAGGTTATCTAGTTAATTAGGATTATGACACTTCATAACAAAAACCTAAATTATAAGACAATGAATACAGGTTCAGCTATGGAAACATGTAGAAATGTGGAGGATGTAATATACAAACGATACTGAATTATGCATGTTTGACCTGATTTTGTGACCTTTGACCTTGAACTATAGCTTTGACCTTTGACCCAATGATATGTATTATTAATATACATCAATATACAAACAATAAAACTAATAACTATCAGTTGTGTGAATATATAAAGTGATTTTCTGTTTTTCCCGATCACGTAAAACCACTATTTTGTGCCGCGATAGGCGAAAAAATGTAAAACTCGTTATTTCAAAATGCTCAATGCTGTGAGAATGCCATCACGCGGTTTCATAGAGTACAATACCCATATAACATGAAAACATCGAGAAAAAAACTTTGGACCCACTTTCCAGGTTCAGCTCCTGGCCCCCTGACTACTACATACATGCTACTACAACTTGTATTTGATTGTATTTGAGTGATTTTGTTGCTATTATTGTGATATCACCTGTGAAGCCGACCCCAGGACGTTTTGAATTATGTCCGGTGGCAACGAGTTTGGTTTTTCGGATGATTAGTTTCATGGATTGCCCGGATTCAATAGAGCGTGTGACCGTGAACCACTCTACAACATCGTTTGTTTACAAGTTGTGCTGGCGGCCCTGCTGCGCTGTGTCACAAGGTGGAATATTCCCGGTGGTGTCGGAATATGGTTCGATGAATATTTAAATTGTGAGGTTTCCCATGGGTGGCGTAATTGACCCCTGTAATTCACTTCTCTCCGTAAGCAAGACTCGACCCGATTTTGTTTTTATGTTGGGCCAGCGTCGTAGACAGAAATAAAACATTGGCTTAACGTATGTTACGAGGATGTATGCGCCTATGTGGATGTGAGAATCACCCAGTAAATAAGCGACTTTCACCCAATTTTGGATTAATATTGGCCAGCGTTAACCCGACACAGTGTCGATATCTTGTTTGCTGGACGGAGGTCGCAAGAAGGAACGCAATGATACGGTACACATGCTTCCAATAGTCCTAGGCAGTGGGGGTTCACGGCATTGCTAGTCCCTTTTTACGACACATTCACTAACACTAAATCCACCGTAAAATTCCTAACAAACGCTGAACGGCACAATTAAATCACCACGTAGTGTCATAATTCTAGTTTCACGATCATCTCGCCATTAAATAAATGTTCGCTTGCTTCAACTTTTTAAAAATGTAGTAAATAAGTAGACCATTAAATTATCGTGCTCTTGGAACTGAGATGTCATATTCTAATGGCAGGTAGATCACAAGCTCTGAGGAGACGATCCAGTGTCAAAGCAAACCAAGTGTAGCATTTTAGTACTTCCATCAGACATTGAAATGGGCAGAGTTGTATAATTATCAGGGCCAATGGAAGCTCATCAGTCAATAAGGAGTCTTTGAATGTCTTGAAAGATTAGAATGCCATACTTACGTGGATATTCGTGGCGCATTTGTATTTTCGTGCCAATTTTGATTAAAGGGACATGCCCAGGTCTAAAATCATAAAAAAAATCGATGATTTTATTTTAGCTTAATAATATGACCATATTATTTGGTCATTGAGAGCAGGCAATTGCGTCAGCAATCCCAGCTCTTAATGCTGATTAGCAGGTTGAACTAATTTTGTGGCTAGATTTCCTGGACTATATAGATGTCACAACAATACACTCATAACCGCAATGTAATGTTGACCAAGGAGTAACTAGTGCATGGATACGTCAAATCTACTGTGTTGATTACGCGTTACATGCCACCACATTTCCCAAGCACATGATTATTGCCCACAGCAGCCAGTCAGCCATCCGATTTGTTTTCAAACATATCTATTGTTTGCCTGATAATAATCAATGGCATGTTGTTAGAATAACGAAGTATATGTTAATTTAGATAGCTGAATAACATATTATTTATGTGGGTTTATCGTCATAGCACCACTTTAACTAATGCTCTGTTTAATTTTGTTTTACTATTTTTCATTCAGTTGAAGCTAGTGCGAACGCAAGGTCCAGCTTAAGAAAATTGTCCAAATTGTATTATTTCGTTAATTGAGCATCTATTGCAAACTATTTTATTATTTTGGTCGCATTTTTATTTGGTATAGAACTTGCCTGAAAAGGTATATATTTATGCAGGCCTCAAACTGAGGGGATTATATCTGATGGAAAACTGGTAAACGCGAATTGACTACGTTTTCTGCATACCATTTCATGATTATCAGTATGTATAATTTTTCCACTGTAAATATTTGTTTCACAGAATTCGCTGAATGTGAGGCCAGCGTAACACATGCAAACACAGTAACATAACAGGTCTGGTAGGACAAGCGTTAACACATGCAAGCACAGTAACATAACAGGTCTGGTAGGACAAGCGTTAACACATGTAAACACAGTAACATAACAGGTCTGGTAGGACAAGCGTTAACACATGCAAACACAGTAACATAACAGGTCTGGTAGGACAAGCGTTAACACATGTAAACACAGTAACATAACAGGTCTGGTAGGAGAAGCGTTAACACATGTAAACACAGTAACATAACAGGTCTGGTAGGACAAGCGTTAACACATGTAAACACAGTAACATAACAGGTCTGGTAGGAGGAGCGTTAACACATGTAAACACAGTAACATAACAGGTCTGGTAGGACAAGCGTTAACACATGTAAACACAGTAACATAACAGGTCTGGTAGGAGGAGCGTTAACACATGCAAACACAGTAACATAACAGGTCTGGTAGGACAGGCGTTAACACATGTAAACACAGTAACATAACAGGTCTGGTAGGACAAGCGTTCACACATGTAAACACAGTAACATAACAGGTCTGGTAGGAGGAGCGTTAACACATGCAAACACAGTAACATAACAGGTCTGGTAGGACAAGCGTTAACACATGTAAACACAGTAACATAACATGTCTGGTAGGAGGAGCGTTAACACATGCAAACACAGTAACATAACAGGTCTGGTAGGACAAGCGTTAACACATGTAAACACAGTAACATAACAGGTCTGGTAGGAGGAGCGTTAACACATGCAAACACAGTAACATAACAGGTCTGGTAGGACAAGCGTTAACACATGTAAACACAGTAACATAACAGGTCTGGTAGGACAAGCGTTCACACATGTAAACACAGTAACATAGCAGGTCTGGTAGGAGGAGCGTTAACACATGCAAACACAGTAACATAACAGGTCTGGTAGAACAAGCGTTAACACATGCAAGCACAGTAACATAACAGGTCTGGTAGGAGAAGCGTTAACACATGCAAGCACAGTAACATAACAGGTCTGGTAGGACAGGCGTTAACACATGCAAACACAGTAACATAACAGGTCTGGTAGGACAAGCGTTAACACATGCAAGCACAGTAACATAACAGGTCTGGTAGGACAGGCGTTAACACATGCAAACACAGTAACATAACAGGTCTGGTAGGAGAAGCGTTAACACATGTAAACACAGTAACATAACAGGTCTGGTAGGAGAAGCGTTAACACATGCAAGCACAGTAACATAACAGGTCTGGTAGGACAAGCGTTAACACATGTAAGCACAGTAACATAACAGGTCTGGTAGGACAAGCGTTAACACATGTAAGCACAGTAAAATAACAGGTCTGGTAGGAGGAGCGTTAACACATGCAAGCACAGTAACATAACAGGTCTGGTAGGACAAGCGTTCACACATGTAAACACAGTAACATAACAGGTCTGGTAGGACAAGCGTTAACACATGCAAACACAGTAACATAACAGGTCTGGTAGGACAAGCGTTAACACATGTAAACACAGTAACATAACAGGTCTGGTAGGAGGAGCGTTAACACATGCAAACACAGTAACATAACAGGTCTGGTAGGACAAGCGTTAACACATGCAAGCACAGTAACATAACAGGTCTGGTAGGACAGGCGTTAACACATGCAAACACAGTAACATAACATGTCTGGTAGGAGAAGCGTTAACACATGTAAACACAGTAACATAACAGGTCTGGTAGGAGAAGCGTTAACACATGCAAACACAGTAATATAACAGGTCTGGTAGGACAAGCGTTAACACATGCAAGCACAGTAACATAACAGGTCTGGTAGGAGGAGCGTTAACACATGCAAGCACAGTAACATAACAGGTCTGGTAGGAGGAGCGTTAACACATGCAAACACAGTAACATAACAGGTCTGGTAGGACAAGCGTTCACACATGTAAACACAGTAACATAACAGGTCTGGTAGGACAAGCGTTAACACATGTAAACACAGTAACATAACAGGTCTGGTAGGACAAGCGTTAACACATGCAAGCACAGTAACATAACAGGTCTGGTAGGACAAGCGTTAACACATGTAAACACAGTAACATAACAGGTCTGGTAGGACAAGCGTTAACACATGCAAGCACAGTAACATAACAGGTCTGGTAGGACAGGCGTTAACACATGTAAACACAGTAACATAACAGGTCTGGTAGGACAAGCGTTGACACATGCAAGCACAGTAACATAACAGGTCTGGTAGGACAAGCGTTAACACATGTAAACACAGTAACATAACAGGTCTGGTAGGACAAGCGTTAACACATGTAAACACAGTAGCATAACAGGTCTGGTAGGAGGAGTGTTAACACATGCAAGCACAGTAACATAACAGGTCTGGTAGGAGGAGCGTTAACACATGCAAGCACAGTAACATAACAGGTCTGGTAGGAGGAGCGTTAACACATGCAAGCACAGTAACATAACAGGTCTGGTAGGACAAGCGTTCACACATGCAAGCACAGTAACATCTTTTTAATCTGTTTTATTAGCAGTTTAAATCAGTTATTGGTAATGAAATGAGTGTTTAACCCTTTGAAGCCTGAATTTACCATTCTCATCTTCATCCACTACAAGCCGCAAATTGCTGTCGCGATTCTCGGTGGATAAATATGGTTTGATGTGGGTGAAAAGGTAAAGAAAATTGCCATGTATTGGTAAACCAGTCTAATGGAAATTTTCGTTTGATAACCCTTTGTTGTAGGAAAATTAAGTCTGTTTTTAGGGATGTGAAATGATGCTTTAATGCATCGTGAGAGGCCTAAAGGGTTAAACATCCATGAGTTGCACATGTTTGGTCTGCCACCCACAATTTCCAAGCTGGTGACCATTTTAATAAAATAAGGGGTAAGGTATCGTGTTTACTGTATTATAATAGGCATTGTGTTTTACGCTTACCGTACGTGTATATGGGGAACCTTTTTCACCCAACGCACAGTCTAAAGCCTTTACAGTGTTATTATGAATGTTTATACCTAATAACTTATTGAACAAGTGATATTCTCTATTATGCGATAACATTAGGCAAGTGTCTGGTGGATTGTGGTAGAACATCGATCTAGCACACAGACAGATGCTGAGGGTGACGCTATATCTGTGTGACGGATATGGTTTCAATTGAAGGTATACCATCTTCACATGCGAAAAGGCAGTTAAAGCACCACCAATACTTCCATAGGGAAGTAGATGAAATAGTCATGAGATGCAATTATAAATTATTCTCTATTTGTTTGTCTAAATACTGATAGTTTAAAAATAAATTTAAATAATGTAGGCTACATCAAGAAGAAATTATTTAGTTGTCAACATGATCAAAGATTATCTAAACGGTAGTGTTGGCATGCAATGACAATACATTATCGAATAGAACTCATGATGGCGGTAAATAAAACAGACATGATGATGTGATTGTGGTGCTTTAAATGATTTCAATATAGACACATATACAGTCATGTAAACATTAAACATTGCTGCTAGCGATGTGCGACGCGTTTCTTACGATGAGAATGCGAGTATAGGATGTGAAGGCTTTCTAGCTTCAGCCGCGCCTTTGCAATACGACGGTACAGCCACGGGCTTATGGCCAGCGCTCCACTGGGCCAATGCTCAATCAATGCCTGGTGTCACAAGTACAATATTGATTTCCAGCAGACCTTTCGGCCATTGCTCCCATCCTCGTTTTCTCACTTCTACGGTGTCGCAGAAGGACGTGTTCGCAAACAAGGACCTTTGAACCCGTGTTGTTTTAGTGTTGGGTCAGCGTCTGCGGAGCTTGCCCAACAACAAACAAACATTGGTGCTAGCTTAGCGACAGTATATCGTGGAGAGTGGAATTATGGTTGCATTACAGCCCCTGTCGTATGTGGTATGTTGACAGGGATCCAGATTAAATCTAGTGTTTTCCCGGGCATCAAAACGGCGCCTACTGAATCACTGGAGGTGTGATTTCAGCAAATATGCCAACATTCTGGTCACCCGCAATTTTAAATTGTGGTGTCACGAGAATATGATGTGTGCTGGCAGTTCCCACATATTACATATCAACGACTCTACAAAAATGTGGTAATATGATTCGGTAATATATCGATGACAATTTTAATATAGGGTTATTATCTTGAGAAACGTACGTGATTTTGTTTTATAATCTGTATCCGAGGTCTGCCCAGAGGCTTGGAGAGGTATATAGGTCCCGCTACATATGAGAGGTACATAAGTCTGCCCATACGCTTTGTCGACATAGGTCTGCCCAGAGGCTTTGTCTACATAGGTCTGCCCATACGCTTTGTCGACATAGGTCTGCCCAGAGGCTTTGTCTACATAGGTCTGCCCAGACGCTTTGTCGACATAGGTCTGCCCAGACGCTTTGTCGACATAGGTCTGCCCAAAGGCTTTATCTACATAGGTCTGCCCAGAGGCTTTGTCTACATAGGTCTGCCCAGACGCTTTGTCGACATAGGTCTGCCCAGAGGCTTTGTCTACATAGGTCTGCCCAGACGCTTTGTCGACATAGGTCTGCCCAGAGGCTTTGTCTACATAGGTCTGCCCAGACGCTTTGTCGACATAGGTCTGCCCAGAGGCTTTGTCTACATAGGTCTGCCCAGACGCTTTGTCGACATAGGTCTGCCCAGAGGCTTTGTCTACATAGGTCTGCCCAGACGCTTTGTCGACATAGGTCTGCCCAGAGGCTTTGTCGACATAGGTCTGCCCAGAGGCTTTGTCTACATAGGTCTGCCCAGAGGCTTTGTCGACATAGGTCTGCCCAGAGCCTTGTCTGCATATGCAAATACTGCCACATCCATATTCAACGAGAAAGGACACATTTTGATACTGGCAGTCTGGTACCTTTACAGGGCGCGAAACCTGTACCATTTGGAAACAATCAGGCGTAATGGACAGAATATTACCTTGTGAAAAACACTGCTAAATTACATTTCAATCATGCTAAATAAACACGTGTGTGTGTGTTACAAAAATAACGTTTGATTGTTCAATTAGATTGACCACCGATTTGTAACCCTTGTACTACTGGGCGTTCTCAAACAAGTAAACTATAGTCGCTGTCACATTATCTTGTACCGCATGTTTTAGCCATGTTATAGTCCCTTATCAATTAACCTCTTGGAAGTTGTGTAGACTCCAAGCTATTCCAGCTTCAAATGACTGAAAAATTGTTACAAACAATTTAATAGGACCAGGGTTGTAGATCACTAAATAATTTTGGATTCTGTCTTTTTTTTAAAAACAGGAAATTTCGTCAACAATTCCAGTGTCAATTGGCTGAAAAGTAATTAGAAGCGATTGCGCAGGACCGGTCTTAAACCTCGCCCTAATACGTGCACACGTCGACTGGTCATAAACCCCGTCCACTGCACACTCGTCTATTATTTCATCAGGCTGTGTCTAGACTCATGCCATGGGGATATATTACTGTCCGAATTAAATTATCTTCGTATTCGTATAGGCCTACGCCAATATTCGCCGTGTGAAGCTTAGTATTCCCCCAGGCTGGAGTGCTGAATGTTTGTCTGAAAACGCTTGGTATGTATACAACACCAGTTGATGTTCAAAGATGTAAGCTCTCCCATAAAAATATAAGTGATTTCTAACTTTAATTTCCTTCTATTACCAGCGTGATGGATTTAAGATATTCATTCTATTGTTCGTGATGGATTTAGAACTGGACAATATTTGACCTATTTATCTTGATGGATTTATTGATCTTGATGGATTTAGTAGAACTAGACAACATTTGACCTATTGCTCTTGATATTTCAAATGGAAATATCTGGATTTTTATTTTACAGTAGATAGTGAAATGTCGCAATTTTTTATTTATGTTTTTGGTGTACAGGGCTGGTTGCTAGTAGTAGTACTCTTTGCCCCGTCCGTTGCATGCTGTACGGCATGGTACGGAAGCACTAGTCTACAGTGTATATCCAAGAGAAGCTGCAGCCTCCACGAGTCTGGCCATAATTTTCGGGCGGATTGCCAGCGACGTACAGCAATGCCAATGCATCCCCAACATCAGCGTAATCACAGATGTTGGCCGTGGTAAGTGTTTGACATTAGGTCTCTCACGTAGGAAGAATGGAGTTACCCTCAGCTATTGTTACTCTGGGGGACTATCTGACCCGAGTCTTATTTTGAGCAAAAAACGAGTTTCTTGATGTCTGGGGGGTAAATCCACTAGACATGTCCAGGACAATTTATCGGGCGAGTGAAGGAAAACCTCTCAATAACCCACCATGCTCTATTACCACACCTACCCGTCATCATCTGTACATCATTCATCTCATCAATGGACTTCACTGGGTTTATCGTATTACAATATCACCTAAATGATCATTAGTGCCGAAGACGTTAAGCAATCTTCTACTATATATTACTATACTAATATATATTTTATTGAAGCAAACTACACATACTATACAAAGCTACATATCTTACGGCACGGGGTTCAATGGATCAAAATCTATATTCAATCGATAAGAAAGTGCGATCATATTGTTGTAGGTCTGCTATGCCAATCTAAATTATTGCCACGCTCGATGGCGATAATAAAAGGTCATAAAACGGCGCCGGCAATGGCCGACCCGTATGACGGCGCCGGAAATGGCCAACCCATAAGACGGCGCCGGCAAATGGCCGACCCGTACGACGGCGCCGGCAATGGCCGACCCGCATGACGGCGCCAGCAATGGCCGACCCTATGAATTAATACAGAGCATCCACAGAGCACCGGTAACAATTTGATATATTTACGGCTGAACAGCTCAATTCACTGCCTCAAGCTGCTGGACTGCACACGTTAAAACAAACTGCATTATAAACAACTTGGACTTTGGTACATTGGTTACAGAGAAATCGATATGTGATGACAGCTTAGTTTCTTGATATTTAGATTTTTTTCAGTTTGAAAAATAATTCGATCACCATTCCACTTCAATTGGCGATAATTTCCTGCAAAAAACTTTTGTGGATGTTATTTAATTTTAGCGTGATTTAGATGTTTCGACGGCATCCTTAGTGCCAAATCCCAGACGTGATCAATAAAACACTAGAATGGTGTTTTAGCCGTTCAGCTGTACACGACAACGTTCATCTCCGTAAATCACACACCCCTGTTTTCCAAAGCAGCATAAGAAATTGACCCAATGAAGGGTGAATGTTGATGTCGTTGATGCTGGCTCAACAGTGAGCATTGGTTCAACTCTTGCTGACCATGTGCGTCTTGTGTTTGCTGAGTCATGTGCGCCTCGTGTTTGCTGAGCCATGTGCGTCTTGTGTTTGCTGAGCCATGCGCGCCTCGCGTTTGCTGAGCTATGTGCGTCTTGTGTTGGCTGAGCCGTGTGCGTCTCGTGTTTGCTGAGCCATGTGCGTCTTGTCTTTCTGAGCCATGTGCGTCTCGTGCTGGCTGAGCCATGTGCGTCTTGTGTTTCTGAGCCATGTGCGTCTCGTGTTTGCTGGTGTCATTGGCGTCTTGTGTTTGCTGAGCCATGTGCGTCTTGTGTTTGCTGAGTCATGTGCGTCTTGTGTTTGCTGAGTCATGTGCGTCTTGTGTTTGCTGAGTCATGTGCGTCTTGTGTTTCTGAGCCATGTGCGTCTTGTGTTTGATGAGTCATGTGCGTCTTGTGTTTGTTGAGCCATGTGCGTCTTGTGTTTGCTGAGCGATGTGCGCCTCATGTTTGCTGAGCCATGTGCGTCTTGTGTTTCTGAGCAATGTGCGTCTCGTTTTTGCTGACTCATGTGCGTCTCGTGTTTGCTGGTGTCATGTGCGTCTTGTGTTTGCTGAGTCATGTGCGTCTCGTGTTTGCTGAGCGAGGTGCGTCTTGTGTTTGCTGGTGTCATGTGCGTCTTGTGTTTCTGAGCCATGTGCGTCTTGTGTTTGCTAAGTCATGTGCGTCTTGTGTTTGCTGAGTCATGTGCGTCTTGTGTTTGCTGATTCATGTGCGTCTTGTGTTTCTGAGTCATGTGCGTCTTGTGCCTGCTGGTGTCATGTGCGTCTTGTGTTTGCTGGTGTCATGTGCGTCTTGTGTTTGCTGAGCCATGTGCGTCTCGTGTTTGCTGGTGTCATGTGCGCCTCGTGTTTGCTGGTGTCATGTGCGCCATGTGTTGGCTGAGCCATGTGCGTCGCGTGTTTGCTGAGCCATGTGCGTCTTGTGTTTGTTGGTGTCATGTGCGTCTCGTGTTTGTTGAGCCATGTGCGTCTTGTGTTTGCTGAGCCATGTGCGTCTCGTGTCTTCTGAGCCATGTGCGTCTCGTGTTTGCTGAGCCATGTGCGTCTCGTGTTGGCTGAGCCATGTGCGTATTGTGCTTGCTGAGTCATGTGCGCCTCGTGTTTGCTGAGCCATGTGCGTCTCGTGTTTGCTGAGCCATGTGCGTCTCGTGTTTGCTGAGCCATGTGCGTCTTGTGTTTGCTGAGCCATGTGCGTCTCGTGTCTTCTGAGCCAAGTGCGTCTCGTGTTTGCTGAGCCATGTGCGCCTCGTGTTTCCTGAGCCATGTGCGTCTCGTGTTTTCTGAGCCATGTGCGCCTCGTGTTTTCTGAGCCATGTGCGGCTCGTGTTTACTGAGCCATGTGCGTCTCGTGTTTGCTGAGCCATGTGCGTCTCGTGTTTGCTGAGCCATGTGCGTCTTGTGTTTGCTGAGTCATGTGCGTCTTGTGTTTGCTGATGTCATGTGCGTCTTGTGTTTGCTGAGCCATTTGCGTCTTGTGTTTGCTGAGCCATGTGCGTCTTGTGTTTGCTGAGTCATGTGCGTCTTGTGTTTGCTGATGTCATGTGCGTCTTGTGTTTGCTGAGTCATGTGCGTCTTGTGTTTGCTGATGTCATGTGTGTCTCGTGTTTGCTGAGCCATATGCGCCTCGTGTTTTCTGGGACATGTGCGCCTCGTGTTTTCTGAGCCATATGCGTCTTGTGTTTACTGATGTCATGTGCGTCTTGTGTTTACTGATGTCATGTGCGTCTTGTGTTTCTGAGCAATGTGCGTCTTGTGTTTGCTGAGCCATGTGCGTCTCGTGTTTGCTGAGCGATGTGCGTCTTGTGTTTGCTGAGCGATGTGCGTCTTGTGTTTGCTGAACCATGTGCGTATTGTGCTTGCTGAGCCATGTGCGTATTGTGTTTGCTGAGCCATGTGCGTCTCGTGTTTGCTGAGCGATGTGCGTCTTGTGTTTGCTGAGCGATGTGCGTCTTGTGTTTGCTGAACCATGTGCGTATTGTGCTTGCTGAGCCATGTGCGTATTGTGCTTGCTGAGCCATTTGCGCCTCGTGTTTCCTGAGCCATGTGCGTCTCGTGTTTGCTGAGCCATGTGCGTCTTGTGTTTTCTCAGCCATGTGCGTCTTGTGTTCAGTGAGCCATGTGCGTCTTGTGTTTTGGTGAGCCATGTGCGTCTTGTGTTTTGCTGAGCCATGTGCGTCTCGTGTTTGCTGAGCCATGTTCGTTTCGTGTTTGCTGGTGTCATGTGCGTCTCGTGTTTGCTGTTGTCATGTGCGTCTTGTGTTTGCTGAGCCATGTGCGCCTCGTGTTTGGTGAGCCATGTGCGCCTCGTGTTTGCTGAGCCATGTGCACTTCACTGTCTGAATATTGGAAGGGCGGCATGGCGTACATGAAAGGCAACATGGCGAACATGAAGGGCAACATGGCGCTCACAAAAGGCAACATGGCGCTGCGCCATGTTAGAAATGGCTAGATGAAACACTGTGGATGACATATCTTTCGTTGGGTTGACCAACTGAAAATGTTAGCGGAATATCTACTTGACAGGAAAAGCTATTGTGTTTGCCAGATATATTAATTATGCAGTTTTGTTACCCCTCGGCCCGTTGGGCCCGAAGGGGTATTGTCGTCCCCTTCGTGCGCCGCCGTCCCCGCCGCCGTCTCCGCCGCCGCCGCCGCACACACTATTTTGGCTACTACAACAACATGGTTCAACAGAATAAATTCATAATTCATACAAACATTCAACCCCTCCCTGCACTATTTTTAACCCAAGGTCATAGGTCAAAGGGTAAGGTCAAAAATTAAAAAAAAATCTTGTTAACGCGATAACTTGAAAAATAATTTTTGGATCTCTCCAATTTTTTACGTGAAGTTACCCATGAGTATGGAGATCACCTGATTAGATTTTCAGCTTTCCACGGATAATCAAAATGACCGCCACCTGGCGACTAAATTTTTTTTTCAACTTAATTTTTTTTTTCATAATTCCCTTGATACCCGGTATATATAGGTTTTCAGAGTCTGCGAGTCTGTTGGCATTATTCGTTTTCGCGTGCAACAAGGCTATGGCGGCCATCTTTATTTTTTAATTACAAAATTCCTTCTTAACGCGATAACTTTAAAAATAATTATCGGATCTCTCCAATTTTTTGTGATGTTCCCCATAAGTATGGAGATGACCTGATTAGATTTTCAGCTTCCAACCGAAAATCAAAATGGCCGCAACCTGGCGATTAATTTTTTTTTTTTTAAGATATCCCTCGAAACCTGGTATATATAGGTTTTCGGGGTCTGCGAGTCTGTTGGCATTGTCCGTTTTAGTGTGCGACTGAAAACGAGGCTATGGCGGCCATCTTGATTTTTAAATTTAATAATTTCTTGTTAACGCGATAACTTGAAAAATAATTATTGGATCTCTCCAATTGTTTATGTGAAGTTACCTATGAGATGACCTGATTAGAATTTCAGCTTTTCACTGATAATCAAAATGGCCGCCACCTGGCGACTAATTTTTTTTTAAATGCTCTCCACTGATAATCAAAATGGCCGCCACCTGGCGACTAATTAAAAAAAAAAAAAATCCCCTTGAAACCTGGTATATATATAGGTTTTCGGGGTCTGCGAGTCTATTAGTATTGTCCGTTTTCATGTGAGACTGAAAACGAGGCTGCGGCGGCCATTTCGGTTTTATCAATTTTAATAAATCGTTCTTATTTTCAATTAATTGCCTTGAAACCTGGTATATATAGAGTCACTGCATGAGCCGAGGGGTATTTGAGTGCTTGTACGGTATTTTTACATGAATAGCAGAATCGTTCTTACAATAAAATGACACTTTAGTTTTAGTTTAAACATATAATATTTATTTTTCCGATTGGGACAATACAAAAAATATAATACAAGGCTCCTTTCGAAATGACCCTTTAAAAACGAAATATTAGTTATTTATTCACCCAGACTATTTTATTATTATTCAGCATATAGAGGGGATGCTTGTGTTCATAAATAATTTCCCGTGGGATTTTGATGGTTAAAATATGCCACCTATATCAAAATGTTCAGAATGAACTACAGAATAAGAAAAAGGTTGATGGAGTTCGCAAATTGGTGTCAAAACACTCTTCCCAGGCAAAATCCAAATTGGCCGCCATGAAATCACAAAAGTTATCATATCTTCATCAATAATTGAGATAGAAACAAAATTATTTTACCAAACCATATGTTTTTGGTATCAAGTAATACAATAAAACAAACGATACAATTATTTGACATCGTTATCATGCAAAATTCAAAATGGCTTCCATGAAATCGCCATAGTGATCATATATTTGTTAATAATTGAGATAGAGACGAGATTATTTCACCAAACCATATTTTTTCGCTATCAAGGAATGCAATAAAACAAACGATACCGTCACTGGATATCATTATCATGCAAATTCAGAATGGCCACCATGAAATCACTAAATTGATCATATTTGCGTTAATAATTGGGATAAAAACGATATTATTTTACCAAACCATATGTTTCCGGTATCAAGGAATACAATAAAAAGCTGATACTTTATTTCACATTATTATCATGCAAAATTCAAAATGGCCGCCATGAAATCACAAATCATATATTCATCATTAATCCAGATAGCGCTGATATTATTTCACCAAATCTCATGTTATAGATATAATGTTCATGCAATACAGTTAAATCATTCAAGATGGCCGCCATGAACCTAATGAATTTATCACATATAAAGATAAAGACTGGATTTTTTCATCTTACCATATGCTGTCGGCATCAATAATACAATAAAACACATCATACCTTTATTTGTATATCTTTATATAGCTTCAAAATGTTATGTCATTACCTATTTATCCAATGTCTCAATACTAGTAATGCTAATTACATAGTAGAGCATCTGTTTATGTATAGCACACACCACCCATCTACGTAACATACTTTTTAGCTGAACAATTAGGGCATATCCACACGTGATCGACAGAACAATGTTTTAACTCGCTCAAAAACAAGAGATCCACATTGAATTACACCGCTTCTAATGTAATGTATTTTGAAATATTAGCTGTCACTTCTATATGATCACATTGATGCACAAGAGTGCATAATTGTTCATATACACCGATGGTGCACTTCCCGACATCGACCTTACACGCTCTAGATATCAATAATATTCTACACCTCTAAGATGTTTACCTATTTTTAACAAGTTACAACATTATATATAGTGTGTATAGTTATTAACCACCTGTATCATAATTAGACTACATGAGGTCAACAACAATGGCATAGCATACTATTCGGATAATTGTATTTCTAAATCCGTTCTCCAGCCCTTGAACAGACACTGTTATAAATTTAGTTACACATTACTAAAAAATAGTAATGTAATGTAACACAATGGGGCATAGCAAAAGAGTATCAATATTTGTACAGATCATGTTTACAGAGTTAGCGTCTACACTGCAGTGTATCAAATAGCATAGCAAGGCAAGTTAATGTCATTGCAATGTTAAATCATGGCAAAGTTTTTCTTCAATTAATTGTCATTACACTTTTAGGTGACAAAAAATATTTGACAAAACACAGCGATTGTGCATATCATTGAATAGTCAAAATGATTTTTTGTGAGTTTACATTGCCAGGACTTAGGGGTTGTAGAATAGATACTATATAACCCCGAGAAATATACACATAACTTAAGATCTGGGCTTGTTTGACGTTGAGATGTAATGTTTGCACCCAAGTTTCACCGTTCACTTGTCGTGCAATAAACCCAGTGGCGTATCCAGAAATAAATTAAGGGAGGTGCTCAGATTTCCAAGAAACCATTCAACAGCAGGGACCTATAGGGAGGGGTAGCCTCCGCGAAATTTTGAAAAAAAATAAACATCTAATAGTGAGATTTCGTGGTATCTTTGCTGTAAAACAAAGATATGAGATACAGGCTGAAATGTCAGTTTTAACTTAATGACAGATTAACCTAGCCTACACTAGTCCAACTATTTAAGGTAACACAACCACACAATGGGAAAAAACATAAACATGATCATTAGTTCATCTAATAGCAAGTGCGAACTACTAGGCATATTAAATAAGATAGATAAAAATAAACAGCTGTCGACCCAATGTTATGTTAATGTTTGGCCAGCGTAGCAGACGGTGTAGCAACGATAGTATTAATTAAACGTTGGGTCACCCTCATTGTGATAATATTTATGCAACCTTGTTTGTGAAAAGCCGTTTATGAAATTATGTAGGGCCTAATTATGCAACAATTATTCATTAAAAGTGAAAACATGTCATTGAAAAAAGTTGTGGACCATTAAAATGCTTACAACGTTCATTAATGATCATTTAAAATTCCTGAGATATTTGTTTTTATTTCACCTTTTTTAATTTGCCACCCTCGCCTATGGCCGACTATTTCTTAATGCAAATGTTATATTCCAGTTCATCACCAGTTAGGCCTATATCAGATATTTTTGTTAGTATTGGTTGTTCTTCCACATTGCTAAAAACAACTTTACTGCCAATTTTCAATTATTATCCTTGATTTCGTCTGTGGTAAAAAATAAACTGTTGAGTCCCAGCTGTATCTGAATTATTTCGTGTCAGTGATTATACTGGAGGTTTATATATTGCACTGAAAAAATACGACAGTGTCAAATAGGCCTTAGAACAATTAAATTTTGGAAATTGAAATAGCGACTCTGTTTTGTATCCACTTGTTCTTAAGACCGAGTCTCAGAGATGATATCTCTTGAAAAATGAATTCACCATCACCCAGGTGAAAGAATCATGGTAATTGGCGAATAATTTTTATCCCGTGGTCCTTATTATTTTATTTATATCAAGTGCATGTCTAAGTGGTTGTCCGTTTCAAGAGATCCCCATAGCCTACTGTGTCTTGTGCCGGAGGGGGGGGGGCACTCAAGTACTGGGGATGTGCCACTGGACAGGGTGCCTTTTTTCAGCTTCCAGCTTTGGCATGTATTATAATTATCAAAGGGTAGGGTAGTCTATGACAATTACTATCAATCTTAGCATATCTATTATGGAACAACGTTGTTTCAAGGTAGTCTATGATAATTATCATCAATTCTAGCATATTTATTTCCCATGACGTTGTTTCAAGTCTCGCTCAACGTTTCAATTATTGGCCAAGACTAACAAAAAGTTGATATATTTTATTCTGTTTCTTTTAAAAAAAAATAATAATGAATGTTTGAAAAATGTGTCTATCTCACACTAGTTAGGGTGGACAGACGAAAGAAGACCAGTCGCAACAAATTCCTACTTTTAGGTGCTCTGAATGGTCAATTTTAAAGATTTGCATTTTAATGATTTTGCTTCTGTCGCCACATAGGGGCGCTGTGGCTAGCACTTGCCCAGGTCATTGTCTGATCTGAGTCTTTAATCTGTCAATGGCGCCAATGATGCATCCCAGACACCAGTCCTTTAAATAGGAAGGGGTATACATTCAGGTGTGGAGGGGGCTGGCACCAACATGTTGGACACTGGTGGATTAATTGTATAAGAAATTATTGTTAGAAAATTACCACTCTGAAAATTAAGGGGGGGGGGGTGCTCGAGCACCCTGAGTACCCCACTGGATCCGCCCGGGATTGAACTTATATTCCACAATACATACGTTCACAACTAAACTAGAGCTGGATAAGATGTTATAAGGTAAATAATAGGTGATTGTTGCATTCTGCATTGTATTATTGTCTTCCTATAATTAAAATGAAATATTGTAGATTTATATGGCAATAAAGTACATTATATACTTTAAATTATAAAGCTAATAGGGAAATGACATTATTCGAGGTTGCCACGACACCTTAATAACCTGGCAAGTCAGGATTGTTTATCATAACCCTGAGTTGTCAAGGAAAACACCTTACGTTAAAACAAATTTTGGCAAAGTCAGGGGAAAGTGAAGAGTTTTGCTCTCAAGATCCCATGAATTGACTTTAATTTAACCGAAAAATCAAAGAGACAAGCCCCCAACACATTTTGGTCATGAAAAATCAGTAAAAGTCATGATTTACTAAATTTTGTAGCAACCCTTAATAATGTCTAGGATTTAAGGAGATTTTATCGCTACGATGATGTAATTGTGATAATTCATTAGCCTTGGGGTCACGAACAGATGACTTGTTTAAAATGTGATATTGACTTACAAGAGGTATAATTAACTATGTAATATCAGATATTTAATTATATAACATTTTTGTTAAATATAAATATAATCATGATAAATATTTTTTATTCTTGTGTGCTTAGAACTGTTTATGAATTTATAAACAGCAAGTATTCCATAAGATAATAACATCGCGGCATTAAATCCCCTAAATATAGGAGGCAGGCTTCTTGCTCTCATGATATCAGCAAAAAGCGGGGTCAGAATATTTTCACTCACTTATGTAACCTATTGCAGCGGGCGCCTTCTTAACTTTTACCTAATGCCTTAATATGCACAAAAAACAGCTCCCTTTTTTAGACCCTAGAGCTGCAACTGAAACATGTGTGACTAATGAAGCCAAACAATTCAAGTACGTACTTGTTTGGGTCTTAGTGATGATTGCATTTTATTCTCAGAAATTTGCTGATAATATAGCAATTCTCAGCTCTGCGAATGAATGAATGAGCCTCGGAACAATGAGTATGCGGACAAACAGACTACACTGAATCAGGATCACCCACCAAGGATAGTGAGATGAATCTGATTGTACTATAGTCTAGACATACGACTGGCAGTCTGAAAGCAAGCACGCTATTTCTCGTTCACAGAGGCTCCCCAAAATACTGAATTCTTAAGTTTGTGAAGGGGGGGGGGGCATTTTTAAACCAACATACCAGAGTGGGAGACGGGCCTATCACATTCACCACTACAACAGACCCACTGTTGCATGCATGTATGTGCTTTTTGTGGGGATACAAGATAACATTCTGCATAAACGTTTTTTTATCTGATGTAGTATTTCAGTCAAGATCTTGATTTCTAAAGAATTAATATTGCTTTACGTTGCTTTCTGCACAATCATGGTAATATCGCGACAGAATGAAACCCGAAGCCGGGACTATGCCCTACTCTTATTTCGAATGACTTTAAGGGTTCTTTACAGTGCACTGTACCACAGGCAGCACTGTACACTCCAGGCCTTTTAACAGTTTGGAGCACTGTATATGCACAACCACGACGACAAATATCCTTCCAGACCGGAATTCGAACCTGATACCTCCAGGTTATAAGCCCCAGTCGATACGAATGAGCCATCAGGGCCGGCCGTTAATTTCTAAAGCGAGAAACATTAAAAACGGTGCCATTGTATTCCCTAGTAACAAAAAATCAAGCCTCTGTTTGAAATATTGAGGAAGCTATAATAACTTTTGTTATGATGTTATGGCGGCCATTTTTATTTTTTTATGATACATGTAGTGATGTCGTTAGAGGTATCGTGTGTCTACCGCATCCCTTGATACAGAAAACATGTCGTTTGGTGAAATAAACTCGTCTCTACTCAATTATTGTTTGTTTTATTGCATGCCTTGATACCGAAAATATATAGTTAGGTGAAATAATCATGTCTCTATCTGAATTATTAACAAAGATATGATCACTTTAGTAATTTCATGGCGGCCACTCAAAATTTTGCATGATATTGATGTCAAATGAATGTATCGTTCCTTGATACCGAAAACATATGGTTTGTTGAAATAATCTTGTCTCTATCTAAATTATTGGTGAAGATATGATAACTTTAGTTATTTCATAGCGGCCATTTTGAATTTTGCCTGATAAGAGGGTTTTGACACCCATTTGCGAACTCCATCAAACTTTTTCTTATTCTGTGGTTTATTCTGAACATTTTGATATAGGTGGCATATTTTAACCACTGAATTCCCACGGGATTACACATGCTCCTGCACTAATATAGCTAGTGAAATCTAAAATATTAATATTTGTCGTTTTTCCGTGGAAAATAGACCCCTCTTATGTCTCAACAGACTGTATTAGCATGCAGCACTGACAGCTTCTAATGTCTCAACAGACGGTATTAGTATGCAACACATAGCCTCTAATGTCTCAACAAACTGTATTAGTATGCAACACATAGCATCTAATGTCTCAACAGACGGTATTAGCATGCAACACTGACAGCCTCTAATGTCTCGATAGACGATATTAACATGCAACACACAGCCTCTAATGTCTTGAAAAGGCGGAATTACCATGCAACCCACAGCCTCTAATGTTTCGAAAAGGCGGTAGTACCATGCAACACACAGCCTGTCTCGATAAGGCGGTATTACCATGCAACACACGGCCTATAATGTCTCGGAAAGGCGGTATTACGATGCAACACACAACCTCTAATTTCTCGAAAAGACTGTATTACCATGCAACACATATCATCTGTAATGTCTCGAAGAGACGGTCTTGCCATGCAACACTTAGCCTTAAATCTCACGGAAAGACGATTTAGCCATTCAACACGTAGCCTTAAACACTGTCAGGGAAAGACAGTTTTGTCATGTAGTTTAATTTATGTCGCCTCTATGCAACTGGTATGGCCTCTCAGCTAATAACAAACCTGGTCTAATGGGAGGCCATTGTTGGACCCGCGTCGTAGACGGTGGGTTACCACTTCCTGTCAAGAATCGTCCGTGTAGGAAACGGGCCTCGATAGTGCAGATCAATATTATTTTTGCTGTATGTCCCCATTACCTCATCCATCATTGCCAAGACTAAATGTTGTTTTGACAATTATAACACAGAGCGGAATATGCTGAAATGGCAGCTGACGTCGCGTAACCCCCACATAAATGGCATGCCCTCATTGCCGCCCAGTATTTGACGACCTCACATAATCATATCAGCCTTATACTTATACAACAGCTTACTTTAAACATTAAACAGTAAAAGAGTAACTTCCTAGATAATGTTTCCGCCCATTGAATTAAAGAACCCCTAATATGAGCTTTTGTTTTGATACAGGCCTATTCAGCTCTGAAAAGACAGTATCTGCTTAAACTTTACTACTGCCTATACTCCAAAATCAAAAGTCAGTATCTGCTTACTTTATCACTGCATATACTTCAAAGCCAAAGTACAGTACGTGCTTACTTGTAAATTAAGCAGATACTTCGGTATTTTATTAAATTGTGTAACCATTGCTAACTGTCCTCCTAAGCTGTGATTTGCGGAGGCAATTCACAGCTCAGTGAATGAAAATATGCTGTTTAAGTATTGAATTGGTCATATTTAAAAAATAAATCTTGCAGTATTCATTGAAAAATATCTTTCTTCTCCTTAGATATATTTAGACAGATACTGATTAGATAGATACAAAATTTGTTTCTGCTTCACAACAATGTAAATATTTTTTCAAGAAGTCAAATTTATATATAAATAAAACTGGGACCTGTAATTATCAGTGCACAGTAAATCCTTTGCCTCGAAGCTTAAGGGTAATATCGGTAGATATGACTTTTCAACTCCCGAGGTGACTTACAAATGGTGAATTAGCGAAACAAATCGTTTTCAATAGTCATACGTTTTTCGATAGTCTCCTGGTGACTTTAACGGTTATTAGTCTATCTGCTACTACATGAAGTGGCTATTTTAGTCCTCGGGGACGATTTACTACTTATCAAGTGGCAGATGACCCTTTAGTCCTCGGGGACGATATACTACTACATGAAGTGACCCCTTTATCATGTTTTATCCTCGGGACGATTTACTGCTACATAAGTGGAAGAAACCCCTTTAGTCCTCGGGGACGATTTACTAAGTTACTTTAACATGATTAAGTGGCAGATGGCCTTAAGGGGCCGACCAGTCCTGCTGATTCCAACCCCTGTCCTGCTGATGTCAACCCCAGTCCTGCTGATGTCAACCCCTGTCCTGCTGATGTCACCCCCTGTCCTGCTGATGTCACCCCCTGTCCTGCTGATGTCACCCCCTGTCCTGCTGATGTCACCCCCTGTCCTGCTGATGGCTACCCATGTCCTGCTGATGGCTACCCATGTCCTGCTGATGTCACCCCATGTCCTGCTGATGTCACCCCATGTCTTGCTGATGTCAATCCATGTCCTGTTGATGTCACCCCATGTCCTGCTGATGTCAATCCCTGTCCTGCTGATGTCAATCCCTGTCCTGCTGATGTGGATCCCTGTCCTGTTGATGTCACCCCATGTCCTGCTGATGTCAATCCCTGTCCTGCTGATGTCAATCCCTGTCCTGCTGATGTGGATCCCTGTCCTGCTGATGTCAACCCCTGTCCTGCTGATGTCAACCCCCTGTCCTGCTGATGTCAATCCCTGTCCAGCTGATGTCAACCCCTGTCCTGCTGATGTCAACCCCCTGTCCTGCTGATGTTAACCCCTGTCCTGCTGATCGCTACCCCTGTCCTGTTGATCGCTACCCATGTCCTCTTGAATTGTATTTTTCATTCATTTGAAGCTAGAATTGCTGATACATTTTACAGCTATAAATGAAAAAATCAATAAAAATTGGATTTTTTCAAGATTGAATTATTTGAGTAACTGAACGCCTACCACTCAGTAACTTAGCAATTTCAGTGATATTTTATTTAGGTTGAAACATAATATGAAAACGTATACATATACTACTTGACTAGCAAGACCAGGTTTGACATCATGGCCATGGTACATGGACGGTTAGCATTCTTAGATTGATTCATGAAGATTCAACTCAGAAAGTATTGATGACTGATAGTCTTCTAGATTATCTTCTGACGTTTCTCTCTTTTGAACTTTCTGCTTACTTTCAGAGAATACCGCCAGAATCGTTTACCAGATTTGTACCATCGTCGGAACTAAAAGGTCCTATCTGTCACTCTAATCATTGGCAGATAGGATCATTCCGCTCCAAGGAGATGACATGGATAATTAGACCACCTTGAATTTGCGGCAATGCTTTCATAAAGACGTGCGTAGACAGCATTTTTAAACAGTTTGGAATTGTTATATCTCCCCTTCGTTACAAGCCAGGTGCCATCACTTGGTAAAAGTAGTCATATTTTGGTTTGCCATGACGCTTATACTTTATTGTATAAATTAACGTCACGATCTGTTAGTTGGGCAGTGGTGAAGAGGCATAATAATAGCACAGCTGGTGTGAATTTGGCATGGGAATGCCTGCTGGTTAAGTTGTGAATATTTGTGGGGTGGTGGCAGGTACATAAAATAACTTCTCTCTATCACAGGGGCGATGGTGCGTGGAAACCTTAAACCCCCGAAACCTCAAGGTTGGCTTAATTTTGGGCCAACGTCACAGGCATTTATCCAGATTTGCCCTAGCGCGTGTTGTTTTGCGTTTGGAGAGATGTGAATGGATAGATGGTTGACCTGCCACCAAGCAAACACCAGTGTTGTTTCGAAGTTGGTCCAGCGTCTGCGACGCTTGCCCAACATTGAACTAGCATTGGGTAAACAGTTGGTGTTTGCTTGGCAATCCTGTGAGCACACACCCGCAGGAATCTGGACACATCAACAATAACGTCGGGTCTCCATCGGTGATCCCCCAACGTCAGCCTCTGGGCGTTTTTATCAGTATCGGTGGCTCATCACTGATAGCTCTGTAGGAAGTAGATGGTGACATATTTAGGTGGCACATGCGCATACAACCTATGCCCAGCAAACATGCCGGATCAAGGCTGGGCCAACGCCGTACGCCGTGAATCAACCTTGAGTGAGCATTCAACCATTGAGGTGAACGTCTTGTTTGCAGGATCGGCGTGCCTACCTGTCTACGTTTCATCTCGGGTCTTCTGCATCTTCACAGGTTTATTTCTGGTGAGACCTCAGCGACTGAGAATATGGTTATGTGTATGGCATAGTCACTCTGTCTACACATTCGAGCATCGCACTGCGCAGGATATACCAAGATATTCTCCATTGGAGTTACTTCAGCGTCATTCTACTGTCACTACTGGTATATAGATATGTCTTTAGAAGCTCTAAAATACAATTGTACAATTCTCAGAATTGGAAAGTATACATAGATATACCGAAGCAGTCTTCATTGGAGATATTTTACATCACTGACATTCTGCTGTCGCTATGTTAATGTTTCTTCATCGGTTGTCAATGAATTGAGGATTGGCATTATTGGAAAGACGTCCACGACAAGGAAAATTGCATGTGTCTACGCAGTGAACCTATAATTGTTGAAAGTCACATCGTTACGTCCAGTTTGGATATACCCCTTGCTTTCAATGTGGAAATACTGTGCTAAATCAATATAATTTGGATTTACATTTATTGATATCAAATTTTCAATCCTTCGAGCTTTGAACAATACAAATTATTTTCCTTAGTTGAAATTGTGTCTCGCTACCGTGATCCACAACTTCCAAGTCGGTACACATATTCGGATAAATGAAATTTAGGTCGCATCGTACAACCCTGAGTACAGCAGCTGTTGTGTTATCGAGCTTCTTGATATCATTATGTCACATTCTCAAGTGTTTATCTGAAGAGCACACTATTCACACATTTCTACAACTAGAGCAAGAGGAAGAAGACTAATTGCTTGCAGCATTCTCTCCGTGTATCTCTACAGGAGGAAGGTTGGGCTGAACAAACAGTTTAGTGTTGCTTGCCGTGTTGCTGTTTACCGCGGTTATTGTTTCTGTGGGCCTCTGTTATTCTTGTGTTTGGCATGTGCTGCGAAGACACACGTGCTGAGCCATGTACATTGTGGCCTGTTGTTTACAATAGCCACGTCTGTAGCGTGGCTGCTGGCTCACCTACGGCAGTGAATTGATAGTTTAAACTGTGTCCTACTGGGCTCGTTTATATGCGTTTTCAGATACAAGTTTGAATATCCGAATATAATGTCAGTGAAATTGATAAAATATTCGTGGTAGATGCCCAGTAAATGAGCTGCTCATACATAAGTATATTTTTCGTCAATCAGGACAAGGATTTCTCACTCTTTGTGAAGAGTAAGGAAATCTCAAGACATGACTTACTGTCATTAAGGTGATCGCCTAGCCACCAGGAATGGGAGCGAGATATGTTACAGATCCCTTGCTCGCTAGCGGGATTTGATTCGTAGACTTCTCGTACTCCCCGGTTCAAATAGGTCCAAAGGCGGTGTACTGGGATGATTGCTAGTAGTAGTACCCTTCGCCCCCATCCTCTTATCTGGCCATAATCTTCGGGCGGATCGCCAGTGGCGTACCTTGGTTTCTCTGCTCAACAGCGGGACCAATGCAGCACCCGCATCAGTGCATGTGCTGGTGTAGGCCGTGGTAGCCTTAAATAACCGGCAATAGCGTGTGTTGGCATTAGGTCTCTCATGGGGATTGAATGGAGTTACCCTTCCTAGTGTTACTCTGGGGACTATCCTACCCGAGGATAGCGGAGCTGCGCGAAATGCCACGGAGTTTTAGCATTAAATTGCACAGCAAAACCGAAGTCTCCGGCCGTCTGGGAATGTCTGGGGGTAGATCACCTACAAATGCCCAGAACCCCTTATCGGCGAGCGAAGGAAATTGCTCTCAATAACCCATCATGCCCTATCACCCCCACCCTCGCATCATCATCTGTATATCATTCATCTCATCAATTGACTATAACGTTTTTATCTTACTACAATGTCACTTAAAAGACCATTTGTGCCGAAAAGTGACGTAAATCAATGATTTACTGCTACTATTACTAGGTCCAAAGGAGCCCACGGTTGGTATAGCGCTGGTTTTAACAATGAGTATACTAGTATTGATGATCGGATCGGATCTTAAAGGGACATGCCCAGGTCTAAAATCATCAACAAATCGATGATTTATTTTAGCTTTTTAATATGATCGTACATGTCCATAGACTAGAACTGCAAAAGTTTTTTAAATTTTTGTGCTGCGCACTTACCAGTTAGGCTAGATATAGAGACGAAATTCCCGTATATCTTATTTTCGACAACATGGTTGTCAATAATTAGAAATCAAGGATTTCGTCTCTATATCTAGCCCAACTGGTGAATGCGCAGCACAAAAAAAAAATTAAGCCAATTAAAATCACCGATTTTTTGATGATTTTAGAGCTGGGCATGTCCCTTTGATAGCTTAAAAAGCGAGGATGAATTAATTGTTGATTGAAGAATTAATTATTTATGTTAAAACGACCTAAATAATTTGAGATTCCTGCTTACTTGATACAATAGAATCAAATTAACATGATAAATGAGCTATATATATATTTCACTGTACGGTAGGTTACCTTGAACCGATGCTGTTCTAATGTTGGGCAAGTATCGCAGCATCACACAGGCGCGTATCCAGAGGGAGGCACAGGGGGCGCACGCCCACCCCTTTTTGTCCCAAATTCTTTAAAAAGTCGCCTAAACTGGCCAAAAAAGTCTTGGGAGCGAGCCGCCGAAGCCAGTGCGCCCCCTCCTTTTTCAAATCCTGGATCCGCCCCTGTTACAACAGTGTCGATTTAAATTAGCCTGTTCAAAAGATCTAGAACTGAATTACATCATCTCATTACTACCCAAAAATAAGACATCACATGCAAGCGACAAAATAAATAATTAAACTTTTGTCAGACTGTGTGACGTATGACGTATGCATGTGTAAACGTAAAACAGGTTATAGCTATTTTTAGCTCCCGCCGTCATCGTAGGTGAGACGGAGGGAGCTATGGATTCCGCCTCCGTTCTGTTTTTTACCTCTTCTTTTGCCTATAACTTTGCAAAAAAATAAGCTAGGATAACAATTTTTGGTATGTGGGTTACTTCCAGGTGGATAATAGACAGGTTAAAATATTTTTAAGCGAAATTCAATATGCTAGGTCACAGAGGAGAAAATGATGATGTTAAGGCGTTGGGCCGTTTGGCCGTCCGTGAACATTTCGTTTTCGGAGCATATCTCTGAAAGTACTTGTCCGATTGTCTTCAAATTTTACACACAACACCTCTAGAGGGTCTAGCTGTGCCTTTTGGGGTATATGAACTTTGACCTACTTTTGGTTCAGAACTATGACCTTTTTTAGACGTTTTGACACACACTTCGTTTCCGGAGCAGATCTCGAAAAGTACTGGGCCGATTACAGTCATATTGCACATACATGTTCTCTAAGGTCCCTAGTTGTGCCTTTTCAGGTTTTTGGACCTTGACCTTAAAGTTGACCCAGCACTTTGACCTAATTTATAACATCGGTAAATCCGACTGAAATATTTTGCGGAATATCATGAAAACCGCTCAAGATAGCTACACCATTACTATAAAACAAATTGTAAGGTTACAAAAAAGGATGCATCTTGCAAACTTTCAAGGCGATAAAATTCAAAATGGCCGCCCATCGGTCGATATTCACCTCGACTAGCCTGATATTGCGGAATATCACGAAAACCGCTCAAGATAGCTACACCATTACTATAAAACAAATTGTAAGGTTTAAGGAGAGGATGCATCTTGAAAAATTTCAGATCGATAAAATTCAAAATGGCCGCCTATCGGCCATTATTCACCTAGACGGACCTGATATTGCGGAATATCATGAAAACCGCGCAAGATAGCTACACCATTACTATAAAACAAAATGTAAGCTTTCTGGAGAGGATGCATCTTAAAAAATTTCAAGTCGATAAAATTCAAAATGGCCGCCTATCGGCCATTATTCACCTCGACAGGCCTCATATTGCGGAATATCATGAAAACCGCTCAAGATAGCTACACCATTACTATGAAACAAATTGTAAGGTTTCAAGAGAGGATGCATTTAAAAAAAATTCAACTCAGTCAAGTTCAAAATGGCCGCCTATTGGCCATTATTCACCTCGATAGGCCTGATATTGGGTTAACCATGCTAGATAGCTAAACCATTACTATAAAACAAAATGTGAGATTTCAAGAGAGGATACATCTTGAAAAAAATTGACTTGAACAAATTAAAAATGGCCGCCTTTCGGCCATTATTCACTTTCACATGGCCGCTATTTGGTAAATCGTGCTAGATGGCTAGACCATTACTGTAAAACAAAATGTGACATTTCAGGAGAGGATACATCTTGAAAATTTTTGACTTGATAAAATTCAAAATGGCCGCTGATCGGTCATTATTCACTTTCACATGGCCGATATTTGGTAAACCGTGCTAGATGGCTACACCATTACTATAAAACGAAATGTGAGATTTCAGATGAGGATGCACCTTGAAAAATGTTGACTTGATCTAATTCAAAATGGCCGCCTTTTCGGCCATTATTCATTTTCACATGGCCGATATTTGGTAAACCGTGCTAGATGGCTAGACCCTTATTATAAAGCAAAATGTGAGTTTTCGGGGGACGATGCACCCTGACATTTTTAACTTACGAATTCAAAATGGCCGACAATCGGCATTATTTTCCTCGATAGGCCTGATATCAGGTAAACCGTGCTAGATAGCTAGACCATTACTCTAAAAAAAAATTGTGACGTTTCCGGAGAGGATGCCTTTTAAAAAGTTTCGACTCAATCGAATTCAAAATGGCCGCCTATCGGCTACTATTTACTTTCACATTGCTGATATTTGGTAAACCGTGTTAGATAGTTAGACCATTACTATAAAACAAAATGTTAGATTTCAGGAGAGGATGCATCTTAAAAAAAATTGACTCGTTCAAATTAAAAATGACCGCCTATCGGCCATTATTCACTTTCACATGGCCGTTATTCGGTAAACCGTGCTAGATGGCTAGCCATTACTATAAAACAAAATGTGATATTTCAGGAGAGGATGCATCTTGAAAAATTTAGCCTCGATCAAACTTATAATGGCCGCCTATCGGCCATTGTTTACTTTCACATGCCCAATATTTTGCAAACTGTGTTACATGCTAGTCCATTACTAAATAACAAAATGTGAGGTTTCGGGGGACGATGCACCCTGACATTTTTTAACTAGTGTATCGAATTCAAAATGACCGTAAATCAGCCATTATTTACCTTGATTGGCCTGATATCGGGTAAACCGTGCCAGATAGGTAGACCATTACTGGGATACTGATTAGGATCATTAATTTCAATGAAGGTTTGCAATCTCTGACAGACTGTCTAGTTCTTATCTTCCTCTTAGACTGAGTCTCTTAGACCTAGTTGTCTTGCGTCTTGATTTTTGACCTAGCCTAGGACTACATTAATAACCCTACACACAATTGCTTAAATCAAATTCTAATTCGGAGCGGGAGCTCCTGGACTTATGTAATCTTGTTTTACCCCTATATTTAGCAGTTCATATAATCACCTTAACCCTGTAACCGCTAAGCACGAGGTCGTTTGAATTGGTCTTATTAGCTGATCAAATCAGTTATTAAGAATGAAAGCATGTTTTTAAACATCAAGATTTAAAAAATGTTTAATCCAAACGTTTAGATATGAGTATTTTTTGCCCGTACTTGTTGAAGTTGTAACGTGTTGATTTAACCATGTTAACTGAACCATGTTTGACAACTCTAAATTCACACTCAACAAAATGGCAACACAACATGCCACTCTATAGCTCACAGCAAGCATTATGAAGATATTTTCACTGCATCTCGGCTCATTTAAACATATACGCGAGATATAGGTTTAACGAAAGAAATATATTTATTGTATGCTCAAAGGACCTGTTAAGTTACATCAAATTCTAAAATGCTCCCTGTTCCAGCTCCCTTGCCTCCCTTCCTGCCAATACGTATGTGAATGAGCATCATATAATATCAATGAAAACTTGGTAACGAAAAAACTGCTTATAAACAAAAGCTACGACGCTTTATTCACGCTCTCTACACCCTTCGGGTGCTAGGGTTTCACTACACTTGTTGTGGGTCGCAGTAGCGAAATACCACTCAAGTTGGGCGAAAATTAAATTAAATATAAATTAAGTTATGTGTCGTGCCCTGCCGAGGATATATATCAGGTAGAGAATGGTCGTCATATCCGCATATTAAATTCAGCAGATACTCAGCAGTGCCATTTTTTCTGCTGCTTGGTTCGCCTGCGCTGTGTAGCTGAGAGGTACGCTTGACTGGCTCATCCAATATTAATTAGGAAATGGCAACATGCCACACACTAGAATGCTGATTTATGTTTAGAGCTCTCTACAAACAGTTTTAGCCTTAAATAACCGGCAATACCGTATTTGACATTAGGTCTCTCACGTGGGATGAATGGAGTTACCCAGAGGGAGTTATCCTTCCTATTGTTACTTTGGGGACTATCCGACCTTGGATAGCGGAGCTGCGCGAAATGCCACGGAGTTTCAGCATTAAATTGCACAGCGAAACCCAAGTCTCCGGCCGTCTGGGCATGACTGGAGGTGGATCCCCTAGACATGCCCAGAATCCCTTATCAGGCGAGCGAAGGAAAAACTCTCAATAACCCACCATGTCCTATCACTCCCACCCTTACATCATCATCTGTACATCATTTCATCTCATCAATGGACTACAACGTTTTTATCGTATTACAATGTCACTTAAAAGACCTTTTGTGCCGAAAAGTGACGTAAAGCAATGATTTACTACTACTACTACTACAAACAGTTTTATGCAAGTGATTGTGAAATACAATCTTAGGTGAATTTTGATTATCCTTATTTGGCTCACGATCTACTTCTTTCATCTGATGAATTTGTTTCGCTTTAACTGTTGGTTGTGATTGCAATCACAGGCTGTCTGCTTTTGGTCACCATTGCCATTAATTTAGTTCATTCACCTGGCCAATTTGATTGCCCATATATACAGTCGCTGTGTTTATTCAGAATTACTCATGCACTAATATTTTTATGGACGAAAATGTATTATTATTTCACGTTTTCTGTGTTAACCCTTGAAGCGTTTATAGCGCGACCCACACCATAATAGGTGCAAATTACCCAATCTTGATGTCTATTCTTCCCAATAACTGCGATCTAACCTGGTGTAGTATTAATAAGTGTAATACATCAATCAGATTAATGGTCAGGACGTTATGATTATTATGTACTGAAGCAATTCCTGATATTTTTAATACAAGTATAGTAAGGTGTATGCTATATATATGATACACCGGTTAGGGCAGATATACGCGTACGGATCGCACGAAAACAGTTTACAAAAACAAAGGCTCTAAACAAGACCCTGACCCTCGACCATTACAATCTCACTCTTTCATTACACATTCCCAGTCAGCTTTCATGAAACTCCATTCAATCTAGACGTCTTTGCATAATGTGATTGAATATGTGCTCGACAATATTAACGAAAATGAAATCAATGGTATTTGTATGTTTGATCTTGCTAAATGTTTTGACACAATTGAACACAAATTATTTTTGAAGAAAATAAGCAAATATGGCCTTAAAGGCACTAAATTACAATGGTCTACAATTTATCTCAATGAACGAACTCAAGTTGTTACAATAAATGGTAAAATGTCTAATACAAAACTCATTGACAAAGGTGTTCCACAGGGATCTATACTTGGTCCTCTGCTTTTTACTATTTTTATTAATGATTTTCTCTCATGTCTATCTAATGCCTTCTGTAATATTTTTGCTGATGATACTATGATAGGTGTTAGTGATAAATCTATAACGAACATACAGCAACTACTTCGGAATGCTGTCAATGAAGCTATTAAATGGTTTGGACAAAACAGGTTAACTTTAAACATAAGCAAGTGTAATGTATTAATTATATCTAATAAAAATATAGTAGACAGCATAGATATTTTTATAAATGGTGTTAAGTTACCCTTTTTTAGGTCTGCTAAATATCTTGGTGTAGAAATAGATAGTAAATTATCCTGGTCTAACCATCTAGATAGATTGTGTAAGAAATTGTCTTCGCAACTTTATACCTTAAGAAGGTTAAAACAAATTCTCCCAACGGATAATAATAATTGTTTACTACGGTATATTTTAGAGTATTATTGATTATTGTATCACTGTCTGAGGATCTGCTGCACAAAAATATTTATGTAAAATACAAAAAATACAAAATAGAGCAGCCCGAGTTCTTGCACAAAACTTTGATTGGAGCATTCGCGGTATAGATATTGTGAGAGATCTAGGGTGGCAGAATGTTAAAGAAATATATTGTTTTTATCATGTTGTCTCACTTATAAATCTCTAAATAATCTAGCTCCTTATTACTAATCTGATCTTTTTTCCTCCGTTTCTGAATATCATGCTGTTTCAACACGTAACGCAACAAGTAATACTCTACAGCAGCCCAGGTATAATAATTCTTTATATTAATCATCTTGAAGTGTGAATGGGTCTAAACTTTGGAATAAGTTACCTTTAGAAATTAGAAGACATTTACTGCTTTTAAACATAACCTTCAATTATATATGGCTAATAATCAAACCCTTACTCAATTATAGTTAGGGCTACAATAATGATATGGCTGTACACGTCTTATCGCTTCCCCAATTTGTGTAGGTTTTTGTTGGAGTTTTAGTGCGGGGACATTTGTGTTTTCTTTTCACTTTGCTATAAATGTACATGTATATACATTTGTAAACCTAATCAATTAACGCAAATGCATATATCATCGGATTATGATCTAAAATGTCTAATGTACCTTCTATTTTAACTATTGTAACTATTGTACATAAGATAATTATTGCTTAAATATGTGTTTTCAATTTTTATGCAAATGCTTGTCATAAAACAGGGCACATATGCAAAATAGCCAAAGGCTAATAATGTTTTTGCCCTGTATAAATATGTTTTTGAATAAATAAATAAATAAATAAATAAATAAAAAGAGATAAAACTTAATTGGGTCCCGTTTTTCTCAACCGGTTGCAGGTTGTTAACTTGAAATGAACGTCTGTGAACAGCAATTCGCGCATGACAAGATCGCAGCAAAGCGCTTAGTATGGAAGCTATTTTGATCGGTTGTTGTTTGCAGTCTGTGATTTTCGGCGGCATGTGTCACCCTGTAAGGTAAACAGTTACTGCCTTTTGGCTTTGCAGAGGCATGAGCCGACAAGTTATCATTGAATCCACCACTATGATTTGGCAGAGCAGCCGTATCACAATCTTGTCGAGTGGCGAAGGCGTCGTCCAAGGCCAACCTCGTCTAGCAGCGGCAAGGTGTTGTTTCAAAGCTGGCCCTACGTCCGACACTCTGGCCCACCTTTCAGACAACGCTGGAGGGACGTTTCGTGTGATATCGGGATCACTGGGAGAATATATCCAGTGTCTTACTTCTGGATCATATATATTATTCATGTGCTTCCCGGTCAAACACGAGATGTGGTTTAATGTGGGGCCGACGTCGTAGACTGTGTGCCAGCATTAAAACCACATTGTGCCAATATATCCTGCTTGTTGGGATCCCGCCTTGGAAACCCGTCTGTACCTTTGCAGTCGTTTGTCATTTTACATCACCACCTCATTCATTACAGCTGTATGTGCTTCCCTATGCGCCACTTATGAAAATGGTAGATACTTCTTTACTTTGTGCGCAGAGCTGTAGGCAGTGGTAGGCTACTGCTCTGCAACCTGTAGCCAGAAGGCAGTAGTTATTATTATTGTTATAGCTTTGCATGGTAGAGCTGTGGTGCGTCTTGCCATAATCCGTGGGCGCAGGTGCTGCTAATCGATGATAATCGATATCCAAAGCAAATGCTATTTTATAATCTATTCTCAAGCGATATTATATCGCTTATCAACAGAAGGAATGTCCTGCGCAGTGTTCTGCTTTCAGGAAATGTATACTTGATTGCTATACCATATGTTGCTATGTAGACAATAAGTCGGGCTTAATGTTATATTAATAAATGCTTCTTTGGCACTCCCAATCGTTTACATATTATTTGGCTGAGTGGTATTGAATAATGGGATAAAGGGCCATTGATGATCATTATTCGAAAATATTTGTTGATGTGGTTTGACTGTGAGCATTTTTCCTGCTGTTGCTTATTGTTTGCTACTATTTAAGCAGCCCTCGCCGAGACGGGCTGCTTACTGTATTCCACACGGTCCGCCGCAATTACTTTTGAGTAGATGAAAATTCCTATTAGACTTGACGATTGCTCAACATCCTCATGCTTTTTAATATGGAGTTGTTATTTCTTATTCGAAGATTCCCAAGAGAGGCCTCAAACCACTCGGGTGTCATTGTTGGGTCATCATAATAACATTTGATTATTATTGGCATCCCTTCGACACACACCGACGCGGGACCCCCCCTCCCTCTCCCTGATATCGAGATCCCTCCAGGGATCAAAGTGAAAATAGGCCTACATGTCGTGTCTGGGATCTGTGACGGGTCCCCTCTGCCACTCGTTAGCCTACATGTCGTCTTTCGGATCTGACGGGTGCTCTTTGCCACTCGTTAGCCTACATGGCGCCTCTCGGATCTGACGGGTGCTCTCTGCCACTCGTTAGCCTACATGTCGCCTTTTGGATCTGACGGATCCTCTCTGCGACTCGTTAGCCTACATGTCGTCTTTCGGATCTGACGGGTGCTCTCTGCCACTCGTTAGCCTACATGTCCCCTTTTGGATCTGACGGATCCTCTCTGCCACTCGTTAGCCTACATGTCGTCTTTCGGATCTGACGGGTGCTCTCTGCCACTCGTTAGCCTACATGTCCCCTTTTGGATCTGACAGATCCTCTCTGCCACTCGTTAGCCTACATGTCGTCTTTCGGATCTGACGGGTGCTCTCTGCCTCTCGTTAGCCACATGGCGCCTTTTGGATCTGACGGGTGCTCTCTGCCACTCTTTAGCCTACATGTCCCCTTTTGGATCTGACGGATCCTCTCTGCCACTCGTTAGCCTACATGTCGTCTTTCGGATCTGACGGGTGCTCTCTGCCACTCGTTAGCCTACATGTCCCCTTTTGGATCTGACAGATCCTCTCTGCCACTCGTTAGCCTACATGTCGTCTTTCGGATCTGACGGGTGCTCTCTGCCACTCGTTAGCCTACATGTCCCCTTTTGGATCTGACGGTTCCTCTCTGCCACTCGTTAGCCTACATGGCGCCTCTCGGATCTGATGGGTACTCTCTGCCACTCGTTAGCCTACATGTCGTCTTTCGGATCTGACGGGTGCTCTTTGCCACTAGTTAGCCTACATGTCGCCTTTTGGATCTGGCGGGTGCTCTCTGCCACTTGTTAGCCTACATGTCGCCTCTCGGATCTGACTGGTGCTCTCTGCCACTCGTTAGCCTACATGTCGTCTTTCGGATCTGACGGGTGCTCTCTGCCACTCGTTAGCCTACATGTCGCCTCTCGGATCTGACGGGTGCTCTCTGCCACTCGTTAGCCTACATGTCGCCTTTTGGATCTGGCGGGTGCTCTTTGCCACTTGTTAGCCTACATGTCGCCTCTGGGATCTGACGGGTGCCCTCTGCAGGGATGCAAACTCACATAGGGCCTACGGACAAGAAATATGTAAGGGCGATTGTAAATCAGCATGTCACTAGCCCTGCTGGCGACTGATTCCCTGTGCGATCCGCAGATCATGTGTGGCTAAATTTACGCATAACTGCAGAGCGCCGCACAGCATGTACAGGCGTCGTCGTCGTTGCGCGCTACAGAGCGTTGTTTCAGCTCACACGTGGTTGTGTGTATCAGCCTTTAGGGGGACCTACATTTGAGGAGCACATAAGCGCACATAATTCAAGATTTGGCAAACCAAAAAGTGAGCAACTGAATCAAGTTTGATGCTGACACACGTGGACAAATCACGTTCACCAAGTTGTTAAACAAACTACTGACCAGTATACCTACGGTCTGGTCAATCAGCGGTGGGTGGGCGCGTGTATTGCATGTGGCCCGATCTGCGGTAGCCATGACAGCCCACAGCGTCACTTTTTGCGTCGTGGTTCCCAGCATTCGTTTCACCCGATATTTCACAGTTTAAAATGGCACTGATCAAGAAGCTCATTTATCTAGTTTTTTGACATACATGCATGCTGACAACATTTCATTGACCAACGAGCTGTGGGTGAATAGATGCAGTCTTGAATTGTTGCTGATTCTAAAAGACTCATGTACTATAGACCTGATGAATCAAGCAATAATCTTATATAGAAACATCTGCAAAAACGTGTTGCAATTTTGTGTGAATGCAAGCTGTGGCTAATACTCCAGTTTCAGTCACACACAGGGCTGCCGCTGGCGCATGTATGTCGGCGCAGAAGCGATGTAAATAACTGGACATGTAGGGGTGTTCAGACTAAGAAGGTCTAACCATGCCAATAGGCCTAACACAAAGTAAATTACACCCCCAGAAAAGGCCTAATTTAATACACCAGAGATAAACTTTTTATCCCAGTTATGTTGTGCCTTGCTGTGTTATGATGCCATAGAGGCTAGAGCTCCATGGACTTCCCTACTTCTTTGTTGATAGGACTACATATCAAGTTCAGTTACCTTGAATAGCCCCTAAACGATATGAAAGAATATATATGTATTTCTTTCAAGTATGCTTATTTGACATCATTTTTATTATGTTTAAAATGACTGACTTGATTATATTGGCAGAACAGTTTACGTTTTTTTGAGATGGCCCCCTTTTTTCACCGAAGTGGGCAACATGGCCCCTTCTTTCTCCAAGCTGGAATGAATACTAGTGAGCCAATGTCGGATTAAATTAATTGTCTGTACATTATGAACAGCCAATTAAATCTAAGTGAATTATGGGAGGTGGGGTCGCCACCAGCTAAGAAAATAAAATAAACTGGAGAAGAAATGGTGGTTCAATAACGTAACTTTATATGAAGATAAAGGCCGACAGAGACATTTTCAGGTGGCGTGGCTGGTTACTCTGACTTCACTAGAGCTTAAACAGCTGGAGGTTAAAGCTAAAATGCCCACCTGCAGCAAAAATGCTCAGGCTATTAAGCCTACGGAAGATGGGTCAGAAGGGGAAAAAAACATTAACCAGTGATTCAGCCGTATCGCGCATAGTCCGGCAACTAGTAAAGGCGATTAAAAAATCATAAGGGCTAGTGGATTTTTAGCTCCACTAGCCCGGCTGGCTAGTGGATAAAACTGATGAATTTTTTCCCCTGCTCTGCCACTCGTTAGGCGACGCGTTGCTTTGCGTTGCGTTCATTACTTTATCAAACCTAATGAGAAGCAAGATGACCATGAAGACTAATATAGAAGAAACATTTTAGTCTGGCTATATGTCTAACGAGTCTACAGAAGCTATGACGATCATCATTATCAGGGAACAGATCATTACATTGTAGTGTTGTTGTTTTTAACCTCATACGAGCATAAGAATACTTTTTTTCTAATATCTGGCAGTTAGTCGCCCGTTTCCAGCACTTGTGACATGTTAGCTTTTAGATTCCACTCTGAATACGAGATCATCATGCGCGTTGCCAACCAGGCACCTAATCAATAAATGCACGCCGCACCAGCGCTCAGTAGGTAGTCCCACGTATATTGTGACAGGTTGTGAGGCTGGTGCCACTACAGAGGATTATATATTATAGAGCTATGCGTGTTTACGTTTTATGTGATCGTCACTGAATGGTTCTGGTGCTGTACCGTCCACGAGACCAGAGACGCAATAATGTTTCGAATATAATACTCTGCACAGTAACTACTTACTTAAGTTACTACATTTTGGCTTTGCTCTGCAGAATACCTGTGCCATTCAATCAATTATTTGCGCCCCGGTTGGTCCTTGTTTGAAACAATTGTAAAATTCTGCAATAACAACGCTGAACGGCGATTCGTTAATTCAGAAAAAAAGTGGAAAATGATTAGAGGGGGTAAGATTTCATTGTATCACTCGAATCACGTATACTAACCTCAGTTAGAGGGGGGGGGTAGAATTCATTGTATCACTGGTATCACGTATACTGACCTCAGTTAGAGGGGATAGATTTTTGTATCACTCGTATCACGTATATTGACCTCGGTTAGATGGGACACTCGTATCACGTATATTGACCTCGGTTAGAGGGGGGTAGATTTCATTGTATCACTCGTATCACGTATACTGACCTCGGTTAGAGGGGGTGGATTTCATTGTATCACTCGTATCACGTATACTGACCTCGGTTAGAGGGGGTGGATTTCATTGTATCACTCGTATCACGTATACTGACCTCAGTTAACCCTTGAAGAACTAAATTATATAATTTAATTTTGGTTGATGCCTATTGTAGTCATACGCTGTGTGTTAGTCCTCCGTTTGTCCATTACTTTTAGCAATATAACTTGTTCGGCGTGACTGGAATGCTAATTAAACTTCACATAAAAGGTTAATCGTTACTGAACCTTCAGCTCACTGAACCTTGATTGAGTTCACATTTGACCTTTCTGTGACCTCTATGACCTTGATTTTTTCTGGATCGGCAAATTTTCTCGTTAACGCGATTCACTCCCAACATTTTTCTATATATCGATTAAAAATGTATACCATCTATTTCACTAATAGCTCGTGTAACTGTTAAAACTGCCCAGCGCTGGGATCAAACCACCGACCCTGATATCGTGATGCCTCAGCGCTACCAGTCAAGCCAAAGTTAAAAAAAGTGGTAATCACTCCAGTCAGTCATACACGGACCCGATTGCATGCATTGGACAAAAAGTAGGTCACAGCGGCCAAAATTATTTTTTTAATATACGTAATATCTGGGAAACCGTGCCAGATAGATAGACTATTACCATAGTACAAAATGTGTGGTTTCAGGTAGGGATAGCTCCTGAAAATTTCAACTCGGAATATATTCAAAATGGCTGACTTAATATGCATAATATCAGGAAAACCATGCCTGATAGCTAGAACATTACTATAAAAGAAAATTTGAAATTTCATAGAAGGATGCACCCTGAAAAATTAATCTCTATCAAATTCAGATTTTCTGCCATTATTTACTTTCACATCTGGCAAAAAAATATCATATCAGTCTTAACATCAGTTTTTCCTAATGATTTTCGATTTAAAAAGATGATTAAGGCCGAGGCCTATTTCCGTCACCGACGACCCTTATTATGACCTGCAAAGTATGTATTACTCAACTCGTCAGCGCTATTTTTCCACTAATAATTTGTATCCTGCCAGAGATAAAATATTTAAAATAGTAAATATTTTAATTAATGGTCAATCTAGTTTCTTCGAAATCAAGATTTCATTATATCGCCTTAAGTTGGTCTTATCAGAAAATTTAAATAATGTTGTACCCATAGACTGTTTGACTAAATATTATATGGCAACCGTTCAATCACACATTGATCATTGTGTAACTGTTTGGTGGTATTCATCTAATGCTAATTGTAAATTATTACAAAGTATACAAAATGGAGCAGCACGCATTATACTGATAATTTTGACTTGAGAATCAGTGGTATAATAACCATTGCAAAAGATCTTGGCTGGTTGAACGTCTGTCAGCGGAGATACTATTGTACCGCTCTAACAGTTTATAAATCTCTTGCAGGCTTGCAGCTGAGCTATATAGCGGATCTTTTTACATTATTAAGTGATATTGCAACCCGCTTAAGAATATTATATTATACTAACAAATTGTTTTTACCCTAAGCTAACAAACTCTGTTTTAAATGTTTACTGCAATATGTTGGTGCTAACATATGGAATAATTTGCCATATAGTTCTTTCAATGTGTTTAAAGACACGTTCAAGTAAGTTATTTTAATTAATACTTTCACTTTTACATTTCGACAAATGTTACACAGTCAGTGTATGTTACATAGTCAGGGCAATTATATAAAATAGCGTTTTCACTAATGATTCTACCCTGAATAAATAAATTTTATTATTATTATTATGAAATCGTACCTAGGGATTAAATTCCCCCATATTTCTGAAATGAACAGTTCTGCATGTTTTCCTTATCATTTTATGGGCTACACGGGGATATTGGTTGGGTGCATGGTATAGCAGGTTTGTCGTGATTGGTCAGCTGATATCCAGCAAACACGAAGCGTGCATTCAATTTTAGTAGTATGTGAAACGCAGTGACGTCACCGGAAACCATTTTGAATGGGAACTCGGTGAAAACAAAGCTATATAAGACCCCCTCCCCTATACTTCATTGTATTAGCTGGGTGACGTCCGTCGTCTGTTTACAAGTCACAAGAAATGATCCTCCTCAATTCTTATCTGCTTTTAATTTTGTTTGGTTTGTTTGAAAGAGCTCGTGCCTGTGCATATAATTTCCTCACGGATTTCAGATATTTTAATTAATAATTAACTTATGACCTAATTAAGACATAATTAGGACAAGTCACAAGAAATGCTTCTCCTCCCTCAATTCTTATCCGATTTTAGTTTTGTGCGTTTTGTTTGAAAGAGCTCGTGCACAGCTTTTGCATAACATTTCCTCACATATTTCAAAAATTTTAATATGTAATTAACACTATGCCCGCATGTAGACCTAATTAGGACACTCCTCCATAATTCACATGGAATGCTTCTCCTCCCTCAATTCTCCTCCGATTTTAATTTGGTTTAGTTTGTTTGAAAGAGTTTGTGTCTGTGCATAGAATTTTCCTTATGCTGAACTCCGTTATAAACAGCTAACTTTTGATCTGGCTGACTTAAAATTCTCATGTAACACTTTTTTTATATATCTTTCGGGTGAAGAATCCATTTGTGGGGTTATTTTTAAAATTGTGTGCTTCCGTCATGTGAATATCCAAGATGGCCGGGGCTCAGCATAAGGAAAAGCCCAAAATGATCCATTCATAGTGAATCAATTAAAAATGCTATGTGCTCTGCTATTTGAGGTTACAAAAAACAATAGAAGTAAGTTGTAAAAGATATATTTCAACGAAAACATCATAACAAAATAACAAAGAAAAACAATAATAGACTCGAAATGATAAATATTATTAATAAAACGTAGTAAAATCATATAAAATTAAAATCACAATCTAAGATATCTTGTGAACAAGACTAATAGGTACAGCCAAAAATACTATTATCATGATATTTAAAGGTATAGTCAACTGTTAAAATACACAAGACATGGGTCCCCCAGAATGCAATAGTGCCCGTAGGTATACCATTATAATACTGTATGCATTTCATATCAAACTCCGCCTTAAGAGCAAGTTCCCAAATCATAGCAAGTCCATATAATGAGCGAAATCTATGAGTTAATAATTCTACCAATGCTCTTATCTGGGTGTTGTGTTTGAAAGCTAACTGACTGTATTACTGCGAGGATCTCGAAACAGCTGACCCCCACGTATGTATTGACATGAGGGTTTTCCCAGCAAACAGTGTACACTCACCCAATGTTGGTTTAATGTTGGGCCAGCGTCGCAGACGTTGGTCTAACAGCGTTGGGTGAGTGTCTCGTTAAAGTAGTATCCATAGTGTTGTAATGAGGTTGAATTACTCAAATGAATGCAATCAACCTGTACTATATACTGAAGGCCTACACAAGACCTATGCATGCGATTTCAGAACATGACTATCTTTAATACTGATTGCATATAAATATTCAAATTAACCAAAACAACAGATTGATCAATTAAACATGGAAAAATATGCTTATAGACAAAAATATACTTAAAGACAAAAATATATGTCTGCTCATAATATGAACTGATAATGACTAGAATATTTATATAATTAAAAAAAGTAAACAAAAATATCATAGGAATGTTCCCAACATGCTACATCAAACTTTGACAACACCATAGTATTCCACTCTCACATTTAAACAACCCCAGTAAGTTTAATTATTTTAAACATGTGTACAGTTTAGTTTTAACAGAAAACGTTACACGAATCAGTGTCTCGTCCAATAGCATCAAGTACGTCACAAGAATGATCCTTGTCATTAGTCTGATTCAAATAAATCTGACCCACACTATGAATCAGAGCAGTCACTCATTTGTTCTTTGCTTGGGTGGGGTGGAAGTTTTTCCGGGAGATCTATGTTGGTATAGCGTATTGGTCTGCAATGACCATTAATCATTTCCCATCCATGGCCAATCGGAGAAGTATGGTTTCTGAGCTCTGGATGGCGCTGAATATAGGCTAAATAATTAGCAAGCACAATATTTAAATTTAGGCTGTCATTATCCGGGCAGTGAGAGGCGCATTAGAGAATTCTTCTTTTGCCCATACCATTTGAGAACACGCAAACCAGCTGCGAAAAACTCTTAATATAACTTGGCTGGGAACCCCTTTTTAAACGAAAGAAGTGACATAAATTAATGTTCAGGATCGTTCATGGGTTCTCCCCGTTGTATTTGTCCCAAATTTGTCAACCAACAGCTGGCTCGACTAGATATGCTACATGAAGCGCTAATAACATCAGGGTGCCACGATGTAGAACTTCTTAAAAAAATCCCTCATTTATTAGGCACTGGAACATTTTGGGTTATCGTCTTCAAAACTTAGATTTTTTATCCCTCTTTAAGCGACGCATAAAAGATAAATTTGGTTATAAGCGTCCACCACCTTATTACTATTCCGGTTCATGATCAGTTTCCATCTGGCACACTCGTCTGCGTCTCGGAATGTCACAGTTATCTCTTAATGCGCCTCCCACCGGATAATGACGGCCTATATTTACATATTATGCGTGCTAATTATTTAGACTGTATTCAGCGCCATGCAGATCTTAGAAACCATTCTTCTCCCATTGACCATGGATGGGAAATGATGAATGGTCATTGCAGACTAGTACGCTATACTAAAGTAGATCTCCAGGCAGTACTTCCACCACACCCAAGCAAAGAACAAATGGGTGACAGCTCTGATTCAGAGTGTGAGTCAAAGATACAAAGATCATTCTTGTGACGTACTTAGCGGCCATTTTGGATTTTACGCTCTGGAAAATTCCGCCCGCCTTTTTAAAAGAGGCGTAGTAGCTTGTTAACCCTCGGCCCGTTGGGACCGAAAGGGTATTGTTCTCCCCTTCGTGCGCCGCCGCCGCACACAACTTTTTTGGCTACTACACCAACATGGTGCAACAGATTTAATTCATAATTCATGCAAACATTCAACCCCTCCCTGCACTTTTTTTACCCAAGGTCAAGGTCATAGGTCAAAGGTCAAGGTCAAAGATTAAAAAAAATCTTGGTTACGCGATAACTTGAAAAATATTTATTGGATCTCTCCAATTTGAAGTTACCCATGTGTATGGAGATCACCTGATTAGATTTTCAACTTTCCACCGATAATCAAAATAGCTGCCACCTGGCGACTAATTTTTTTTTTTGACTTATTTTTTTTTATAATTTCCTTGAAACCTGGCATAAATAGGTTTTCAGGGTCTGCGAGTCTGTTGGCATTATCCGTTTTCGCGTGCAACCGAAAACGCGGCTATTGCGGCCATCTTTATTTTTTTATTACAAAATTCCTCAATAACGCGATAACTTCAAAAATAATTATTGGATCTTACCAATTTTTTATGTGATGTTGCCCATGAGTATGGAGATGCCCTGATTAGAATTTCAGCTTTCCACCGATAATCAAAATGGCCGCCACCTGGCGACAATTTTTTGGTTTTATCAATTTTAATAAATCGTTCTTATTTTCAATAAATTGCCTTGAAACATCGCATATATAGAGTCACTGCATGAGCCGAGGGGTATTTGAGTGCTTGCACGGTATTTTTTTTTTTTTTTTTTACAAATATTTTACGCTACCTAAGACAACCGTCAAACTTTACTTGCAGAAGGTTGGTCACGGAATCATGGTTTTGGACCCTACTAATTGTCAATTGGCCCAACCTCCGAGATACAACATCCACGGTGCGTCGTCTGCACTCAGCCACCGTTCAGACGCCGTGCCATGGTGTTACCCTAGAAATCTATCTAATGGACTAGTAGCTTCGATTTTTAGATCGCAAGCAAATATGTCTCTTAAATTTCGTTCTGCACAGTGCTGCGTGACCTTTGCGTCCGCATTTGGAGTGTGGCATTGCCGTTTGGCCTTTTTATGACTGGCCCAAGGCCGGACGTCTGCTCATGTACCAACCAAACACCAGGCGCTGAACCTATGTAGTCTTAATGCTGGGCCAGCGTCGCAGCAACTTGAAAACTTCGGAACGTGGTAACGTTGGAACGTGGGGACTTGGGAACGTGTTGACTTGGGAACGTGTTATAGGGTATGACCGGTATCCCCACAAGTTCCTTAAAAAAACTATTATAGTATTTGTGTGTAACATGACGACATGACGAGTGGCTTCTCCAATTATTGTCCTCCTGTGACGTCAGGCCGATTTCCAGAATTGGTTGCCAACTGGGAAGTTTGGGTGCTGTGAAGTGGTAAAATAACCAGACTAGTAGGGACCCTAGCGATCAATTACACGAGCCAGTCTTCTCTGTGCATATATTTCTATGAATGAATAAACCTAAAAAAAACTTTAAAACAAAGAAAAAATAGGATTTGATTCCTATGTCTGCGCCTGCCCAATGCACACGTCCATGTAATAAACTGTAAGTGGAAGTTTTTCATTCTGCATGCTGAAGTAATCGTCGCTGAAGTGAATCTATATAGAGTCCTCAACTACAATGAAAGTTTTTCATTCTGCATGCTGAAGTAGTCGTGGCTGAAGTTAGTCTATATAGAGTCCTCAACTACAATGAAAGGTTTTCATTCTGCATGCTGAAGTAGTCGTGGCTGAAGTTAGTCTATATAGAGTCCTCAACTACAATGAAAGGTTTTCATTCTGCATGCTGAAGTAATCGTGGCTAAAGTTAATCTACATATATATATATAAGAGTCCTCAACTACAATAAAAGTTTTTCATTCTGCATGCTGAAGTAATCGTGGCTGAATTGAACCTATAGCTCCTCTCTCAACTACAATGAAGAACATTTTTCTTCAGCTGAATCAAAAAGTATAGCTGCGACGGACAAAAATATAGCGCGAATATGGTTGCTGGCGCGGGACGGAAATAACCTTATGCCACTCCCACGCCTTTCTTTAATCTTCCCATAAGGGAAGATAGAACGTGTAGGTTGGCTGTTGTTAGTACTTGCAAGGAGGTTGGTACTCGAGTCAACACTGACTGAACAGCTCTACTGAGCACACTATAAACAGACTATTATCACGCCACATCTCCCACACTATTGCAGCAGAGAGCATAGTCCAAACAAACACGACATGTTCACCCATTGCTGTTTATTTTTGGTCCTTCTTCTTCGACGGTTGCATGGGTGGTGGGTCATTCTACGTTCGCAAATCGTCCCATGTTGAGGAAGCGCTATGCTGATAGTGACACAACAATATGATATTGCTGTGGTGTAACTGAATGATTGAATGTGAGAGGGGTAGTCATGGTTAGAAAAAGGGGTAGTCATGGTTTAGGAAAAGCTGCATTCTGATATTTACCTTCCTCTCACATACTATAATTGCTGCTCCCCATCTCCGTTAAACATAATTTTCTTTGTCGTTTTATGATGGGTTCTCTACAGCGCAACATTGTTAAATATCAAATATTACATTTCGAATGTTCTGATTGTCGAATATGCCAGCGTTGAGAGATGAACCATTTTACAAAGCACCCCATTCTTGCTTCACACAACCATTTCCGTATAGTAGTACCAGAGAGGTGTTACTTACCTAGTACCAGAGAGGTGCTACTTACCTAGTACCAGGGAGGTGTTACTTACCTAGTACAAGGGAGGTGTTACTTACCTAGTACAAGGGAGGTGTTACTTACCTCCCTAGTAGTATCAAGAAAGAATACTTAAGTCTTGACCCTTGTTTCACTAGACCCGTAACGACCGTATATAAAACATTTTAAGCTAATTTACACAAAACAAAATTTACTAGAGTGATCAAGTATTTTGATGTAGATGTCAAATTATTCAGAAAATTGTAACTAACATAATTTTATTTTCATATATTTTGAATAAGTTTTCTTCTTTTAAAGCTGGAAATTGAATTAGCAATTCAGCTTCAAACGAATGAACAAAATGACAATTTAGCAGCGCAAAGGTTGAACGGTTAGGCCAATATTATATTTTTTCTGTGTTTCATGTGAGGGCACTTTTTCAGGTGTCTCCATTATACTATTTCGTCTAAACCTGTGCTATTAACGGCATGACACCTATCGAATTGGATTAAATATTTCTTGGATAATTGATTGGGCCTATACCGGATGTATTCAATGTGATGGATCATAATCGGCTTCAATCGAATAACATGGATTATATACAATAATTATCATTGGATAAAATAACACAACAACTTGCTCCAAAGAAACCGTACATGTGTCGAGATACTACGCTACACCAACATTTTATTGTATAGCAAACTGCAAAATCAGATCAATTATTCCCTGAATAAGCCGAACACATCGCAAAATTAAACGGATATACCATGAAAATATAATATTGCATTGAAGCTTGTCATTGGATATTCAAATCCAACGGAAAGGTGAAATACTACATAAAATATCGACATTCAACGAAAGAGGGAATACTACATAAAATATCTACCTTCAACGGAAGAGGGGGAATGCTTCATAAATAAATAAATCTACATTCTGCTGATTAAAAATGGCTGGAAAATTTGGAATGTATCCTAGTATGCGACGTAACAAAAGTGTGACGTCTCAAACATTATTGGAAGGGAATTCCTATCCCAGGAAGCTACAAATTGTACAAATATTTTGTGAGGTTAGTGATGCATGTCAATGGCCACTTCCCAGCAAAAAAAAGAGACATTCGACCTATGTTGGCTAAGTGTTTAAAGAACATCGCAAACTGTGGGACAACATTTAAGCAACATAGGCTCAATGGCTCATCTTTGCCAAGTTTGTCTATTCTAACATATTCGATAACAGTTATCTGTGTTTACTAAACTCGCATTCAAATGCAATATTCGAATGTTGATTGTTGTGATCGATTAACCAGATATACTGGCTGCGCAACATAACAAATTTAGCTGAACATATTTATTCTCTAACACTATGGATGCATCTTTCCTTTGTAAAGACTTATTGTTTTAATGCTGTCCATTTTTATCCCCCGCCCGTAGGGGAAGGGGGATTTTAGTCGCGCCAAGATACTGTCCGGCGTCCGGCGTCACGTTTTCTTGTGGGCGCAAAAACTCAAAAACTACTGTTCATTTTTTTTTAGAAATTTCCACATGACATTCCCAGCAGCATGGGGATCTGCAAGTGATTTTTTAGAGATGCTACCAAAATTCAAAATGGCCGCAAGAGGTCAACTCTAAATTTTTTTGTGGGCGCAAAAACTTTAAAACTTAAAGTCAAAAATTATTCAAATTTTACTATCACATTCCCCATGATATGGAGATGTGCAGGTGACTTTTCCAAAATTTTACTGAAATTCAAAATGGCCGCCACAGATCAACTTTAATTTGTTTGTTTTTGATTGGGGGGGGGGGGGGCGTGAAAACTCAAGAAAATTGCTTGGTCTATTAACATCACATTCCTAGCAACATGAGGATGTGCAAGTGGATGCTACCGAATTTCAAAATGGCCGCCAGAGGTCAACTCCGAAATTTTTTGTGGGTGCAAAAACTCCAAAACTTAAAGTAAGAAATTTTTCAAATTTTACTATCACATTTCCCACGATATGGAGATATGCAAGTGATTTTTTTAAGGTTTTACTGAAATTCAAAATGGCCGCCATTTGTGGGCGCAAAAACTGAAAAATTGAAATCAGTAATAATTCACATTGTACAATCACATTACCCACCATCTGGAAATGTACATGTGATTTTAGTGATATTTAAAATGGCCACCACAAATCGACTTTTTAAATATTTGTGACCGCAAAAAGTTTAACTTATTTATGGCGGGGGATGATATAGGACTTCAGTCCTCTTGTTGTTATTATTATTATTAGTAGTAGTATAGTATTATCAAGGCTCTCCCCTACCAGGGGGAGGCTTTTTGTTTTTGTACGGTTTCGTCCGCCAGCGGCGGCGGCGTCGGCGGCGCGCATGGACGCCGCCTCTTATCCATACCGTGTCAACCTGTTATCTACAAAACCGCTATTTCAATTTATTTGGTGTTCAACATACTGATTACAAGTATTAATTCCTAGGCTGCATCAATTTTTCAAAAAGTTCGGGAAAATATTCGGGTCATGGCGGCCATATTTAATCTTTTTTTGTCAAATTAGGACCTTGTCACCCTGATAACCTCAAAGCCGCTTATCCGATATACTCAATATTCAAAATACTGCATAGTTGTATTAATTCCGAGCCTGCATCAATTTTTCAGAAAGTTCGGAAGAATATCCGGGTCATAAAGGCCATCTTTAATCTATTTTCGTCAAATTAGGACCTTGTCACCCTGATAACTTCAAAGCCGCTTATCCGATATACTTAATATTTAACATACTGCATAGTAGTATTAATTCCTAGACTGCATCGATTTTTCAGAAAGTTCGGAAGAATATCCGGGTCATAAAGGCCATCTTTAATCTTTTTTCGTCAAATTTGGACCTTGTCATCCTGATAACTTCAAAGCCGCTTATTCGATATACTCAATATTCAACATACTGTACTACATGCAAGTATTAATTCCTAGACTGCATCAATTATTCATAAAATTACGGAAAATATTCGGGTCGTGGCAGCCATCTTTAATCTTTTTTCGTCAAATTAGAACCTTGTCACCCTGATAACCTCAAAGCCGCTTATCCGAGATACTCAATATTTAAAATACTACATGGTAGTATTAATTCCTAGCCTACATCAATTTTTCAGAAATTTTGGAAGAATATCTGGGTCATAGCGGCCATCATTAATCTTTTTTCGTCAAAATAGGACCTTGGCACACTGATAACTTCAAAGCCTGATATACTCAATATTCACATACTGTATAGTAGTATTAATTCCTAGACTGCAGCAATTTTTTCAGAAAGTTCAGGAAAATATCCGGGGCATGGCGGCTATCCTCATTCTTATTTCGTCAAATTAGAATTTTGTCACCCTGATAACTTCAAAGCCGCTTATCCGATACACTCAATCTTCAACATACTGCATGCTAGCATTAATTCCTAGACTGCATCAATTTTGCAGAAAGTTCTGGGAAATATCCGGGTCTTGGCGGCCTTTTTTAATCTTTCGCGGTCAAAATAGCACCTAGTCAGCCTAAAACTGCTATCCTCTGCCTCATAATATTACTTGATAAATACATGTACAAATTGATTATCTAGTAAAATTACATTTTTTTTTTTTTCAAGATAGCTACTAATCTACATAGCCATCACATACCACTGGGTTCAGTTCAGTGACTGATATTAATGCCGTCAACCTGTACTCAATAGGCTACTGTTGGCCTACACTTGACCGTCCCACGCATGCCCATTTTGCAATTGAAGGATTCTTTAATATCAGGTTTCGCCAACACATTGTGTCAGGTGCAGGGTTTCCCCCAAAGCATCAAAGCATCATGGTACCATGATGCTTTAAACTTTTACCCTGATGCTTCAGTAATTCCCATGATGCTTTTCCAAATGCCATGATGCTTTAATAAAATCATTAAATGCTCTCCCCAAACTGGACTTTTTACGTTAATATTTTACAATGTCATAAAAAACGATGTATCAGTGCAAATAATGGATACAAATTAGTTCTATAAGTTACTACAAGGGGTATTATATACAGAAGTTTTCATATTCAAATTTTCCTGAAGTGGGTATGCCTTCTGACCCCAGTCTACGCCTGCTGCGCTGAACACGAACCGCCAGTTACCATGATGCTTTCTCATTTTTCTGGGGGAAACCCTGCAGGTGCGATGTCTATTTCTCTTGTCGAGCAACACGCATCTCATCTGCGCTGTGTAAGCGATGTTGAGGTTAGGTGTGGAGAATCTCCTGTGCAGCCACACGGTAAATGATAACACCGGTCAAGTTTTCTGATCAATATTTTCTTTTTTCGCTATAATTTGAGCGTAGTCTTTCAAATACAACCTGTATATAAAGTTAGTTGTTCTTTTTTTGAGTACATGCATTTTTGATGAAAATATGAAAATCTATTGTTCATCTTACCAGCAGTAGTTTTTATGATCACCCTGGAACGTTGTATTAAAATGTTCCATATTGTCCAGATTTTAGCAATTTCCGTTGCACTATGGCTTGATGTCTGGTGGTCATATAAATGTATTTGGCTATATTGTCAATAGACAATAGACAATAGTTTTTTTTTCATAGGATCTGCAAAAATATATACATAAAAAATACAGATATGTATGAATACATGCCAGGAGAGCATGTTAAAGGTGCGTAGTTACCATGTTCTAATAATATAACGTACATACATTTTTTTTTTATTTGGTTACTCACTTTACGAAATAAATGATTTTTTCAATGAACTTGCATAATTTGTACAATTGATTTCTATTTGTTACATTCATTAGTGTTTCAAATTTAACTGATGAAGGTGAGTTTCTGTGACGTTTTTTTTATTAATTCCTTTCGTATGACTTCAAAGTGAGAACAGTTGAACATATAGTGAAATTCATCACCAATATCTTGTGTGCACATCTCACATATTCTGAGGTTGCGGGGTATATCTTGTCTGCAACCTCATTCAATTGGAAGGTTGTGGTTTCTACAGCGAAACTTAGCCATGATGCCTCTCTCGCGATAGGACAAATTTACTAAATGTGTTTTTAAATTTAGTGTTGTTGTAAACATCCTGTAATTTAAACACTTTCTGCTAATATTCTTTTCTGAGGTCCAATGTTGAAAAAAAAGATCTTTAATTCGTTGTTGTAATTTCTTTTTGAATGAATTTATGCTTTCTGGGATAAGCTGGTTATCCCAGACGCCCGAAAAACCACAACCTTCCAATGTATTTTTCACGGTTAAGAGACCTATATATATTCCGATTGTATTGATTAAAAATTAATTGATACAAAACATCTGACAGTTTTGGTGTACTGCTGCTCTTATATATTCTAGCCCAAAACATAAGCATTCTACTCGTGGCGTGTAGTACAAGAAGTGTTACGCCGAGCTCGCCATAAACCATGTTGGAACAAGTTGAATTGTTTACTTGCAGTACATATTTACATAATCACAAATGTATTTTTTTCAATAATATCGACACTTTCTGTTGCCCAAACATCACAACCGTATAAAAGAATAGGTTTGACTAAAATATCGAAAAGCTCGAATGGAATATCGACAGGTAGCTGGAGCTGTCTACATTTACGTAGTAACAAAAACATAGCTCGGTTACCTTTGACAACCAGTTGTTTTTTTGCTTCTGTAAAATTTACCATTATAGGTAAATATGAGGCCCAGGTATTTATATTGACCAACCGCTTCAAGTTTGCCAAAAAAGAATGTAGGTATTTTTCTTATTTTTCCACGAGAGAATTTTAGTTTTTAACACGTTTATGTTCAGATTAAACATGCTACAATAACGCTCCATTAAATTAATTGATTGCTGTAGGTCTTCTTGCGATTCAGCCAAGATAACTGTGTCATCTGCATAAAGCAGGATATATAATTTACAAAATACTAAAAGTTCTTGATCTAAATTTTCTACAGACAACGTATTCACAATCTTCAGTCCGTCGTGGTCTGGTTCTGAAAACAGTTTAAGGTCATTTAAAAATAATAGTGGAGACATATTATCTCCTTGTCTAACACCTATCATACATGGAAAATTATCAGTTAACGTACTACTTACAGAACACATAATTTTGCCAATTTAAACATATTATAGATGATCTGCAGTCATTCTGGGCATGTATATATGGGGGGGGGGTATAGTACCCATGATCTAGGGAAGGCGACTGTGGTACCTATCTTCCATAAAACAACCACTCCCGAAACGTTGATCCAGTATCTGTTTCATGTTGGTCCATCCTGCGACGCTGACCCAACATCAACCCGACACTGGATCATTGTTTTTGCTGGGTCGCTCCTAGGCTAGTGATGGCATGGAGATGGGAAAGATGAGGGCTTTCCCAGAGATGATGGCTGTATTAGCAGGAGCCAGGGAAAGGCCACCTGCTCTAACAGGAGCCTGGTCAGGCGCGGCAAATATACTAGTGGAGTCTTGTCCTTCATACACTGATATGTATGATATGCCTTGTTTCTTTGCGAATTGCCGCATTTGCAATAAGCCAGGGGGCGGACAGCATTATCTTCTTGATGTTTGTTGATGTTGCGAAGCCAAACAAATGTACACGGCTCTCTCTAGTATTGATACGGCGGACAAAGGTTGAGTGAAGTGAAGGTGAGCCCCGTACCACAGGCCAAGGTGGCATGGAGATGCAGAGGTAGTGATAACCACCGAATTAGAGACCGGGCAGCCACCTCACCCAGCAGGGAAGGGTGATAAGCCACTGCCGTGCTACAGCCACCTCACCCAGCAGGGCAGGGAGATAAGCCACTGCCGTGCTACAGCCACCTCACCCAGCAGGGCAGGGAGATAAGCCACTGCCGTGCTACAGCCACCTCACCCAGCAGGGCAGGGAGATAAGCCACTGCCGTGCTACAGCCACCTCACCCAGCAGGGCAGGGAGATAAGCCACTGCCGTGCTACAGCCACCTCACCCAGCAGGGCAGGGAGATAAGCCACTGCCGTGCTACAGCCACCTCACCCAGCAGGGCAGGGAGATAAGCCACTGCCGTGCTACAGCCACCTCACCCAGCAGGGCAGGGAGATAAGCCACTGCCGTGCTACAGCCACCTCACCCAGCAGGGCAGGGAGATAAGCCACTGCCGTGCTACAGCCACCTCACCCAGCAGGGCAGGGAGATAAGCCACTGCCGTGCTACAGCCACCTCTCCCAGCAGGGCAGGGAGATAAGCACTGCCGTGCTACAGCCACCCCACCCAGTAGGGCAGGGACATAAGTCACTGCCGTGCTACAGCAGGGATACTATGAAGGTAGCATACATCAGCAATAAGCAGAGAGCATTAGGCCAGGTAAACAAATAACACGCCACGAAGGTGTTTTACCCCAGCAAACCCAAGGCATTGGGACAGTGTTGGGCCAGCGTCTCAGATTGTGGTCCAACATTGGAACACTATTTGTTTGGTACAATGTCTCGTGTTTACTGGGACTAACACTCAATGAAAGTACTTTTTTTTAAAGTGCTAGATCTGCATATAATATTCCTACTCATTTTATGATGCAGGAGGAGGCCAATCCATCTAGATCTCATGCAGTTGACTGTTTGAGGAATGCACCCCAAACAATTCCACCTGAAATCTCAAGCAAGGAAATGTTCTTGAGCATTGCCTGCCATGGAAACCATATCTCATTAACTGTTTGAGCTCGTTTTAATATATATGCACGTGTATTTTTCGAATAATAGCATTGAGGACTTCGTTGTTGTTATTTACACTAAAATGACGATTTCTGACATTGTTAATGTTTGCATGGAGAAAATGCACCTGTCACACAATATTGTTCAGTTTGATTTGTCATGCGAAGATCCAAGTTGAGCAAGTATCTAGACTTAGAATCCATCTTATTCTCCCCACTGACCGCGTGTACATGTATTTCCGAAAACTCATGAATTATCCAAGCTATCATGTGATATCATGATGCAATCTGTGAATGTTTTTTTGAGCCCCTATAGAATACCTTTTGAGTAAGATTAATATTATTCTCGGGCAATATTTGATTACAATTTACCACATGTGTTAGTTTGACTATTTCAAACGAAGGAATAACACGCATTTCTAGTTGTTTGAAATGGTCATATCGATGTTGACAGTGTAGCACCATCTGTCTAATATTATCAGCCTTAGTATGCTCCCATTGACCTTTTGATTAACCTCTTGACCGCAAAATGATATTGAGAATGTATTAAATTATGTTATGTTATTAAATTACTCGTACAGTACGAGTAAAATTTTGAACCTCAAATGTTCCATTCTTACTTATAAAATACAGATTTCACTGCCAAGAACAACAGAGTTACTGTTTGATACGCTTCTAAAAAGGTTAAAAACCAAAGTTTAATAATCGTTGTGTAAGGTCTATTCTAATTATGATTCGCTTTAGCGTTAGGAAAGGACCTTAATAAGTAAATCTTTTTTATTATGTTTCATATGAAGTGTAAACATGTAGTTGTTTTGTGTGTTACAGCTGGCAGGATTGGGGCTTATCATTACAGGGGCCGTGGTGCAGTCCAGGTTCAAAGCCTACTTTGACTTTTTTGGGAGCAGCCTGAGCGCGGTAGCCATTATATTCATAGTTGTTGGCAGCATCATCTTCATCATCGGCTTCTTCGGATGCTGCGGCGCCTACAAAGAGAACTACTGCATGACCATGACCGTGAGTGAATGCCATTAAAAATCGCAAGTTACATGTACGTCCTGTAACTAAATATTAATTTCCATTTTAAATGGAGGATAATTTTTAAACATTTTCCAGATGTCTTCCTTTATAGACCTTTATATTCATTAGTATGCCATAGTAGGTTCAAGTGTAAGGATATAAAACTGCCCATGTCTGACACTTTTACACACTGTATCCCGTAAATCACGAAAAAAGGACTTAATCATTTATTTTCATATGCAAATTAATGACTTAGATACCTAGAAAATATACAGTCAAAGTGTTAAAACTTAAACGCTCACCACACTGAACGCCGGTTTTAACCTGTTTGTATTTCTTTTAAAAATGCAACATTGATTGAGAAATATATATTGGCATGTTTTTTTTATGATCAATATGATAGCAAATCTCACCCGCTGGTATAAACTTGAAGTTTAGTTGATGTCAAATTCGATAGACTTTCAGCCCCGAGTCCTTTTTGCAAGTGTTCTTCCATGCACGTGGGCCTATCTGTTTATCTACATTTCTGGTGTCATCTGAGAGCCTTCCACTAAGGAAGCACAACCTCGGCCGACAATATCGATCACACAAACCTCAAGCAGTGAGAAGATTGGCCCATTGCTGGCTCAATTCCGGCACGATGTCAGACCTAATGCCGGCATTCGGCCAGAACTCGTCGCGACAGGGGATCCCATATCTAAACATATAGGGCAAAAAGAGTGCAACGTGCCCCGTGGGATGCCTCATTGTATTTGTGGCCGTCCAAGGTGGGAGTTTGTTATGAAAATAGCCACTGGCTGGTCTCCGAGGCGAGGAATAGCCACTGGCTGGTCTCCGAGGCGAGGAATAGCCACTGGCTGGTCTCCGAGACGAGGAATAGCCACTGGCTGGTCTCCGAGACGAGGGCTCAATCCATGAGAATCACTTTGTGCCAGGCATGTCACGCGACACAATATAAAGTAGAAAAATTATGAACCACATAAAATGTATGGAACTATTAAATTAAAGTGGAATTCAAGCTTCATTTATATATATATATAGAAGAAATCTAACTAATTTGAAAAACGATTTTTCAGATTTGTTTATTTTTGTCTCACCCAACATACATATATACACACTTAAAATAATAACATTCATTATCTACATTCAATGTTTGGCCATCCATATTTGGATTATGAGAGACGTTCTACTAATAAATATACATATACATAAATACATAAATAAATAAATAAATACAAGTTTTATATACAATATCAATATACCTTGTTTTGAAGTAAATGAATGAGATACAAATTATATTAAATATTATTTCGCACATATTATTTTTTAAATACACAAATGTTCTTCGATGGACTATAATTTCATGGCAGGCTTTGGCGGAGTATTTACAAATTGAACTGTTACTAAGGATAAAACACAGTTTTTCAATGTCACTCATGTTCGCAAAATTAAAATTTACTTTAATACATTCTAGAAATAAGAAATGACGTATATGATTATCTAGTGGACAGTGTAAAAGAACATGCAACTCGTTTTCAATGCTATTAGTGCAGTTGATACAAACTTTATCATTTTCTGGTGTACCATTATACCGCCCTATTTCCAGATTAATGGGGGCAACACCACCTCTGAATTTAGCTAGGGCACTCCTGTGTTGGCGTGGTAGACATTTCCTTACATAAATTTCCGTTTCATAATAGATTTTAACGTTGTATAGGTCCTTAATTTATTTCGTCCATTCCCCCTAACAGCGTTATCTTTATTTATAGAGTTAAGCCAATTCTCATTATTTTTTACTGACAATTTCGATTTAACATTGCTTACTATTTGGCTAGAGACTAAATATGTGTCAACATTACCATATTGTTGACACCCTAAAGATCGGAACATGTTGAGTATATAAAAAGACCAAGTTTTTCTGTTATTATTTGCAAGATCACGAGCCCATAAAAATACACGTACAAACTCTATTAGTGAACATATTAACTAATCGACACCATAGCCTACAAATACAAGACCACTGGTTAAAATTAGGTATACACCATCCCATATCACCTTGCACGGCTGCGTTAGGTGTATATTTACCTACCCCAAGATAAAACCGACAAGCTCTATTAAAAACCGCATTGATACAACTGTAATCTTTAAAACCCCAGATTGCCGAGCCATAATCAATGACAGGTTGAACTAAACAATTATATAACTTCTAATATGTTATAGCTGGCATTCCACCATTTGTTTTAACTCTATGTATGAGGGCACCAAGTGCTCTACTAGCTGATTGTGCAACAATCTTAGCTGTCACATTAAAAAGCTAAAAATTCGTTCAGTACTATGCCCAAATATCTATATTTATCCACTGTTTCTAATAACTTATCCCCGCATTTAAATATATAACATGCTCTGGGAGTTGCAGGCCCCACACGAAAATGTACAATTTTTGTCTTACTCTCATTAATACACAAACCGTTAGATTGACACCATAAATGGACTTCATCTAATAATGATTGTAGATTATTAACAGAGTCGGCAAGGAGAACAATATCATCCGCATATAGTAAAACACACACAGTTTCGTCTCCTACTGGAACGCCTATATTCATTGTATTCAGACTGGTTACCAGATCTGATATATATAAACTAAACAAAAGGGGGGAGAGAATACATCCTTGTTTTAAACCATTGCTTACATCAAACTATTCACTATAATATCCATTCACTCTTACACATGATTGTACATCAACATAAAGTGATTTTAAAGCATTTAACATTTTACGGTTGTTATTTATTCCCAAGCCACCTAGCTTTGACCACAGACTATTTCTACTTACTCTATCGAAAGCTTTGGAGAAATCGATAAACGCAGTATATGTACTTTTTCTTAGTTTTCTACGGGTATCAATTATACTGGTTAAAGTAGATACATGATCTATACAACTTCTTTTTTTCGTGAAACCATTTTGTTCGTCCGGTATTCACATTCGTCCATTCGTACAGCCACTCGTTCAGAACACTACAATACAATTTGTACATTATTGATGTTAAACTAATACCTCTATAAAAAGCGGGATCCTGTGGAGTGATTACATTTGATTTAGGAATTGGGTTAATTATGCTTTTCTGCCACGCTGTAGGTACTCGTCCAGAATAGAAGCATTTATTAAACAGAGATAATAAATATTTAATTACAGTCTTGTTTTTCAAAACTTCAGTTGGTATGTTATCATATCCAGTGGCTTTGCCATTTTTAAATTTACTTTAAGCCATAGTAATTTCATTTTCTGTGATTACTAAATTTAAACCCGTATCAACCGTTTCAGTTATTTCATAATCTGATACATTAATATCGCAACTTTCTACATTATACAAATCTTTAAAATGACATTTCCATTTATTCATTACAGCAGCTTTATCAGTTGACACAGTTCCGTCGGGTAATTCAATGTTCCAAGGAATTTTAGGCCGCCTGTCATTTGCGATACCCAACTCACCAATATATTTCCAAAATGATTTAGAGTCATGTGATTGAATATTTAATAAATAATTCTGTTTCTCCCACCAATATTTTTTTTTGTTTTCTTGTAACATCTGTCAAAACATTCACGACCATCTTCCCACTGTTGTCGTTTAGCAGGCTTATCTACAGATTCGGCTTGCCTCCACTGTCTTTCCGAGTCACATTTAACCTTCCATAGAGTTGTCAGTTCTTCTGTCCACCAAACTTTATTTGTTCGACGTTTTTTATTATTTACATCAGTAGTGTGCACTACCGTATGATGAGGTAGTGACGTATCATACACTCTTTAAGAGTATCACAAAAGTTACCGTAAGCATCATCCAGTGCAGTCTCCACGTCCTGCATAGCTGTAATGCGGTGGATATGTTCATCAATCATACTAACAATATCTGGATCACTCATGAAGTCGTGTGGGATGTCATTCAGTTTAAATTTAGTGACCGCCGGCTTTGACAGACTGCTTAAACTATTACCGTCTTCCACAGTGTCCTGGTTGGCAACGTCAATGCCCTCATTACCACATTCTCTGTAAATCCTGACAATAACAACTCCCATGACGTACAATAGATTATGATCAGGTATTGCGCGTGTAGGGTCCAACCTTCCAATGCAGCCTGCAGCCTGGAAAAGTTCCGTAGAACGTTGTACACGAAACTCTTGTATATTATTTAATCGTTCATATGGAATAATACAATAATCTACAACCGATACATTTCGACATGTGAAATCATTCTGTGTCGAATTACGGCCATTAACAATACAGCAGTTCACCCCTTCAATGTGATGAGATATATCTGCACAACGTGCGTTAAAATCACCACATATTATGAACGGTTGAGAGTCAGACTGGTATTCTGCAATCTGTGTCACGAGATTATTAAAAAAATCTTCACAATCAACACCTAGTAGAATTACTTGGCGGTAAATAGCAAACACAAGTTTTGAAAGATATATCGACTGTTTTATGGATAAACTCCAGCCACATTATACCTTCCTTGGTTAAGTCTAAAATGCTGATATCCTACTCACATAAAATGTCATTACGCACAAGAAAACCAACCCCGCCTGAACCAACACGAGCTTTTTTATGTATGTCAGCTCTGTTATGTCCAAACCTTGTAAAACCTGGCAACGTGAAATTATCATCTTTTCTAAATTTAGTTTCTACTATTGCAGATAGTGTACGAGCAGAAATAAAAGGTTGTATATTTGACCTAAATGGAATTGGTATGTCATTAGTGAAGCATTAATGAAAGCTGCGTATAACTGTGGTATATGGGAAAATCTACCAAAAAAAAACGAAGTGAAAAAAAAGACGAAGACAATCGCCACATAAACTATGGTATGATGAATGTTGTGAGAAGTTAAGAAAAAATATGATAAAATTCAGAAAACAATATAGACAAGACAAAAATACAGAAAAACAACTTAAATTTGGTCAAAAAGTCGTGCACAAATTAATAAAAAGTAGTGCATAAATCTCATTCTGAATATAAAAATAAGATAATTTTTAAATTACGCCTACTGCAATCTGAAAATTCGCGCTTGCAAATGAGAGTGGTAATGTAAGTGACACAAAAAAATGTGAGGTCAACAATATACCACCGGATAAAATACTAAATAGACCCTTTACACACCAGGAATAACTGAAGCTATGACTAAGCTAAAAAATAAAGCAGGGGGTTCGGATCAAATAATAAATGAATTTCTTAACATTCACTGAACAAATTCGTTCAATATTACACAAAACTTTTCAACCTAATCGTAGAATTAGGAAACATTGATGATCCCAACAACTACAGAGGAGTTTCAATGCTAAGCTGTTTTGGAAACTTTTCACAAGCTGTGTAAATAGACGAATTAACTATATATAATGAAAAAACAGCATTTGTACAAACAGAACGTCAAGCAGGTTTCAAATCCGATTTTTCAACCATTGATCATTTATTTGTTCTAAAATCACTAGCTGATATGTACCTCAGTGAGTTTAAGCGACTATATTGCTGTTTTGTGAACTATAAAATATCATTTGATACGACCAATAGAACAATTATGTGGTCTAATATGTTATCCTCTGGAATTTCAGGGAAATACTTGATGTGATCATAGGTGGCACCACTCACATGAACTGTATTGTAAGACCACCTTAATGTATGTAAACGATGCCATATGTTTGGGCCTGAACCCAACCCCAGACCATTCATCCATAAACGTCCGAGCTTATTATATTTCTACCACAATAATAAGTTGCAAAAAACATATTTTAATGTTGTCATTAACACTGTTTGACAGTAAGAAGCGTTTTAATCACCTTAACCCACCCATAAATTGTCCATTGTTCAGATTCACTTTGCGTGGTTGAGCTGTGACCTCACCTGATTCGGCTCCGATGGCTCATTCGGTCCGTTTGTAGCTCGAAACTCAAGGGTACTGGGTTCGAATTACGGCCGAGTCGGATGCTTTGTTTATATGGTGCTCCAAACTAGTCAAAGGCCTGGAGTGTGCAGTGCTGTCTATGTTGTTCGATAAGAAGAGGGCATTACCATGATTAGTCCTACATGTTCAGTTTTTTTGACACCGTATGGTGGTAGTAACTCAATGGTGATCGATCCGTAATACTAGAATGTTGTACTTAGTCGTTTATATAAATGTTGAGATAATGTTATTCTGAACTGTTCTATTCGACGCGAATCGGGTATACTTTTCAGTTGTCATTAGCCCAAATTACTAGATGTAGTAGATTATTATACTTACCTGGGTGTGAAATTTAATTTTAATGGCTGTCTTGTGAAAGAAAAACAATTTAGATATTCCAATGGGTGTAGAGCAATGTTCTCTTTACTACGTATGGCGTGAACGTTAGCTCCACCCATATTCATCTAGCTGCAGCTATTTCACACGCTTGTGACCCCAGTAGTTATGTATTGGGAAGAAGCGTGGGGAATTGAAGATTGTACAGTAATTGAACGACTGCGCTTAACATTTTCTAAACATATATTATCTTTGAATAAATGTGCATACAAATATGGTATACGATGAAACAGGTGAAATACTGCTTAGTTTACGCGTTAAGTGTAGAATTGTTAAATACTGGAATCGATTAATTACATATCAGACTTGGAAGTTATCCACCACTCTCCGTGGATATTTTTTGTTAGCTCCCGCCGTCACCGTAGGTGAGACGGAGGGAGCTATGGATTCCGCCTCCGTTTTTTTGCCTCTTCTTTTGCCTATAACTTTGAAGGAAAATAAGCTAGGATAACAATTTTTGGTATGTGGGTTACTGGTGATAATGGACAGGTTAAAATATTTTTAATCTGAATTCTATACACAAGGTCGCAGAGGAGAAATGGTGATGTTACGGCGTTGGGCCGTCCGTGAACATTTTATTTGCGGAGCTTATCTCTGAAAGTACTTGTCCGATTGTCTTCAAATTTTACACACAACACCTCCAGGGGATCTAGTTGTGCCTTTTGGGGTATATGAACTTTGACCTACTTTTGGTTCAGAACTATGACCCATTTAAGCGTTTTGACGCACACTTCGCATATCTTTTAAAAGTACTGGGCCGATTAGTCATATTGCACATACATGTTCTCTAAGGTCCCTAGTTGTGCCTTTTCAGGTTTTTAGACCTTGACCTTGAAGTTGACCCAGCACTTTGACCTAATTTATGACATCGGTAAATCTGACTGAAATATTTTGCAGAATATCATGAAAACCGCTAAAGATAGCTACACCAATACTATATAACAAATTGTAAGGGTTCAGGAGAGGATGCATTTTGAAAAATTTAAGGTCAATATTTCAAGTCGATAAAATTCAAAATGGCCGCCTATCGGCCATTATTCACCTCGACAGGCCTGATATTGCGGAACATCATGAAAACCGCTCAAGATAGCTACACCATTACTATAATGGGGGAGGATGCATTTTGAAAAATTTCAACTCTATCAAATTCAAAATGGCCGCCTATCGGCCATTATTCACCTCGACAGGCCTGATATTGGGTAAACCGTGCTAAATAGCTTAACCATCACTATAAAACAAAATGTGAGATTTCGGAAGAGGATGCATCTTGAAAAAAATTACATTACTATAAAACAAAATATGAGTTCTCGGGGGAGGATGCACCTGCAAATTTTTTAACTCTATCTAATTCAAAATGGCTGACAATCGGCGTTATTTACCTCGATAGGCCCGATATCAGGTAAACCGTGCTAGATAGCTAGACCATTACTATAAAACAAAATGTGACATTTCCGGAGAGGATGCCTTTTAAAAACTTTCGACTCAATCGAATTGCTGATATTTGGTAAACCTTGTTAGATAGCTAGACCATTACTATTAAACAAAATGTGAGATTTCAGGAGAGGATGCATCTTGAAAAAAATGTACTCTATCAAATTCAAAATGGCCGCCTATCGGCCATTATTCACTTTCGCATGGCCGTTATTTGGTAAACCGTACTAGATGGCTAGACCATTACTATAAAACAAAATGTGAGATTTCAGAAGCGGATGCATGTTGAAAAATTTAGATTCGATCAATTCAAAATGGCCGCCTATCGGCCATTATTCACTTTCACATGGCCGATATTTGGTAAACCGTGCTAGATGGCTAGACCATTACTGAAAAACAAAAGGTAATTTTTCGGGGGAGGATGCACCCTGGAAATTTTTAACTCTTATCGAATTCAAAATGGCCAACAATCGGCATTATTTACCTCGATGGGCCTGATATCAGGTACACTGTGCTAGATAGCTGGACCATTACTATAAGACAAAATGTGAGGTTTCGGGGGAGGATGCACCCTGAATTTCTTTAACTAGTCTCTATCGAATTCAAAATGACCGTAAATCAGCCATTATTTACCTCGATTGGCCTGATAGCAAGTGAACCGTGCCAGATAGGTAGACCATTACTGGGATACTGATTAGGATGAATAATTTCATTAGAGGTTGCAATCTCTGACAGACTGTCTAGTTCTTATCTTACTCTTAGATTGAGCGTCTTAGACCTGGTTGTCTTGCGTCTTGATTTTTGACCTAGCCTAGGACTACATTAATAACCCTACACAAAATTACTTAAATCAAATTCTAATTCGGAACGGTAGCTGCTGGACTTATGTAATCTTGTTTTACCTCTATATTTAGCAGTTCATATAATCACCTTAACCCTGTAACCGCTAAGCACGAGGTCACTTCTTGATAAACATGCTTCGCCTCAAACTGAGAAAGTTGTTGAGAAGGCTCCAACGCCATGGATGACGTCAAAACTACTACATTGTAAAATATCATGTCGTCAGCTGGGAAGGCGTTGAAGGAGATAACGCTCTGGTTATAACAGATCAAAATACCGTAACTATCAAAATGTATGCAATCGTCTTATGACAGAGGCCAAATCTCAATATTTTTCAAATCTCATAGACGAAAATTCTGAAAACCCTCGCCGCCTTTGGGACACCATTAACAAGATGTCACATAGAACGCCAGCTGCAGCACTGCCAAATCAAATAATGTAAAGTCCCTTTGTGAGCATTTCGCAAAATATTTTTGTGACAAAATCAGAACGATCCGGGCCAATTTTTCAAATCAAGTGAATGATGTACCATCTGTTCATAAGCCTAAAATAAGAAATAAACTTTTCATTTTAGAACCAGCATCAGAGGACGAGGTCAGGAAGATCATTATGAAATCTGCATCAAGATCATGTGATCTTAATCCGATTCCAACTAACATCCTTAAAGCATAGCTGGATATTTTAATCAAACTCAACAACGATAATTAATTTATCTCTAGAATCTGAAACATTCCCGCTGTCATTCAAAGAGGCTCATGTCACACCTTTACTAAAAAAATCAAACCTTCCTGTTAATAACCTCCAATCTAAGTTTAATTTCCAAAATTATTGAAAAAGTTGTTTCCAACCGTTTACAAGCTCATATATTAACCGCACACTGTTCTGATTTCACTTACTAACATGATATGAAGGTAAACCATATACATTACATGTGTATGACAGCGATAAAAAGGTAAATAAACATATCATTTACATTTTAATACGGCACTGTTATGTTGTCAGTATGTAAAACTACTACCAAGGGGGTTAACATCATATTTTCTGGAAAACTGACACGGCGTGTTGTGAAAGTTTGGGCACCTGAAATGATATCTACATATTTTTTAGGATCACAACCTAGGTGCACAACCTTGCAAATCGACTACTGGAAATAGGCAGGAAGCCAATAATGAGAGCCATTACCGAAAAACTTGAATTTGTCAATATTTCGGTCAATATTTAAGTTGTCTAGACCAATATCTTTAGGGACAAAGATCAATATGAAACCAGTCCAGAAGCTCTGTTGAACATAGCAAAATAGCTAGCAGGGAGCGATCCAAGAGGTGTTCAAGAGTTTTTCCAACAAGACTCGCTTTCTTGCTTTCCTATGTCAGACATGGTACCAGGAGAAACAAAGTGGACCTTCCATTTGTTCAACTAAATTTTACTTAGGTGGTGGATAAAACAGGGTGTACTAATTACAGTCACATACATTGCATTGTATTTTTGGTGATTGGTCGTTCATCTCAAGACAGCTATCCATTCACGAGTTTTGCCGCTGCAATGGGTCATGCAAACTTTAGGGCACTGTCATTTATTCACATTATCAGCGGACAAGATACCATCGGCTATCCTTTCTCTACTGGCATGTAAAGTTGGTTGAATGATATAACTACACTGGAATACTTTGCTGATGATGGCGCTCCCATTGAAATCACAATAGATGTGTGTGACCAGTCACATCAGCTTCTTGTGAACTAATATTTCAACAAGAGTGATAACTTCGAAGGCTGTGATACAGATACGCTCATAGACCAAACGTTCTTAAATAATATTAATAGGTCAACACTGCTGAAGTTGTTGCCACCCAATGAAAATTAATTTGAACAGAATATAAAGCATGCAGCCAAGCCATCCTCGAGCCTTAGGACTATGGATGGGTTGTAGAAAATGACAAGCTTATTCCTGTTCAATCTACATGTACAAACCCACCGTCGCCAACACATATGATTCACAAAATTTCATCCGCGCAAGAAGGGTTGTAACAAGAACTGCTGGAGTGAGAAAAGGGAAATCCCTGCTAAGTATATGACTGTCGGTGATCCCCAAGCAAATGCAGCTTTGCACAACACAACACATAATCCTTATAATTAAATACCATAATTGCATCATATACTTTTTTAGTATTCTTTTAACCACACCCACTTTCAATAATCTTTTCGATATACAATGTAGTTGTTTGCATGTGGCTTCCTGTAAACAGTTGTTCTTTCGACAGTATTATTTTCAGCGCTTTTAATTTTTGTTCCATGTAACTTTAGGCTAATTATGTTTTGAAGTGATTATTGTAACATGTGATACTTATGTTAGCTTATAATCAATAAACTTACCATTGCTATCACATCAAATGTTTTCTTATCAAACGTGTTTAATAATATCTAGCGCAAAACATTAATTTCACACTAAAAATGCAAAGATTTGTGTACTATCTTGTTAAGAAAGCATAAAATTACTTCAGGGTTGGCTTTACATTTATTCTTCACCCTAAAAAGATAGGTTTAGACAACTTTAAAAGCAAATTATCTTTAATATTGACCGAAATATTGACAAAAGTACTACTACTAGCAACCATCCCAGTACCCCTTAGACTGACTATGTTATGAAGTGATTATAATACCAAATGCTATATCACTGCAAGGACTAATACTTATTTTACATCCAGTTTTGTGATCAATAAACATTATTATTGTTATGAAATCGAATGCTCATGGTGCTTTCTTATCAAAAGTGATTATAGTCAGGGCCCATTTTTCAAAAGAGGCATTCTTAAAGTTTGTAAGGCATTTCTTAGTAGAATTTGTCATGCAGTTGTTTTCACACAATTCGGATATGCTGATTTCAAATCTGCCCCATGTCAAGCTCTGTTTTCAGTTTTTCCCTTTCAAAATGGCAAAACAAAATGGCCGCCAAAATAGCAGATAAAATCTCAATTATCATGATTATACATCATGTCTGGGTGCACATCGGACACACAAACTTGCCTTTCGTGTTCAAAATAACATTTTTGTTTTGAGGAATTTCATGTTCTAAGACCTGGTCAACTATCACCCAAAAAATCCAAGATGGCCGCCAACAATATAGAAAGTACCATAACGTTTTTCTATAAGTCATAGAAAGTTGTTTTTGGTGGCGAAATAAAGGTTTTTAATACCAATAAATCTAGTACAATACAGTAATAACCTCTAACTTTTATATTACATGTAGTTTCAGAGAAAAATCCAAGATGGCCGCCAATTATACAGCAAGTACTATAACCATTTTTCTAAATGTCGTAGGAAGTTATTTTTGGCGCTTAAATAGTTTTCTGATACAACAATTACACAGCATCAAAAAACTCAACTTTCATGTTACATGTAGTTACGGGGAATACAAAAATATGATTATTTAAAAACAAGACATTAACTATGAGGAAATTCCACAAAATAGCATGTGTTACTTTCATCACTGTAGCTACATAGGCTTGCTGTGTATATCTCAGATTTGCATGAATGCCGTCATTTTGCATAATGATAATGCTAGAATAGTCATCCTCATCAATATATTGATCATATATTTTTGTACCTTCGGAATTGATGTAGCTATTCCTTGATAGGACGCCATTGGCTACTTTCTCGTGGTCCTAATTCACACTTAATCAAACTAAATGTGATAGTTCTTCGGGTTGAGCAGGAAGCTTTTACATGAGGAACTAGTTGCAGTTGTCCATCAATGAAGCTCCTACCACAATCTTATAGATGTTTATAATATTGTTATCTGACCAGAGCTGTATTTATTGCTAAACAGGCCTAAAATACAACGGAAACAAAATCCACTTTTTGTGGCAGGGGTTATTGACGAAGAGGATACATTAAATACTCTAATTGGCTTAAGTTCTAGTTCTGGATGTTTATTAATTCTGGGCGTTAATTTAAATGAATTTCTTTTAGAATTGATGTGCTGGTTTTGTGGAAGCCATTGAGACGGTTGAGTGGTACGATGAATATCACCAGTTCTAGGTTTACACAGCTAGGCATTGTCAGTATCTGACAGTTTGATTGCCGTAATAACATTAAACGTCCCATCATTTTCACACTTAAATACCAGTGTTCATTGAATAGCTGAATGGCATTGTTCTTTACCAAAAGTGGTGAATTTGAACATTGAACTGAAACTGTATTGCCCTCCTCCCTGATTCTGTACTTTATCTGTTATATATTCATCTGAGATAACATCGCAGTGTGCATGGAAATGTTTTTGATGTAGGATACATATGGCTTGCATAGATTATTAGATGATCAATGTTTATTACAAAAGAATATAATAGATAAGTAATATATACTCTGTATGAATGATAATTAATCTACTATGTCTGGAGGAGACATATAGTAATTAGGGATCTAAATATCTTCACGTCCATCATATGATTTCATCACTTTATATATGGTAAGACTTATTGTCTTTAACATTGATACCCCTTCCTGTAATATAGGGTGGTCGCTCCCATAGCACCTCAAGACGCAACTGAACCTGTTGGGTTATTGTATATTATGTGAGAGTGAGAGGTTATATCTGATTAGAAGCACGCATGACCAGAACCTACTGATTCCTCATACATTCTACCATATCACGACCACACCTAGAAAGTTTCTGTATTTCATGTTAATCTTCCTAAAAACATTCTGATCGTGCTACGAACCCAGTTACAACATATTCTGCATCATATCTTGTTGCAATAGTGTACCCAATAATCTTTGGTGACTTGTACATGACACTTTATAGCATTTAGTTGCCATGACTAGGTTAGTTACTAACATCTTCTGAAGATGGTGTATGTTCATACTATATTTATAAAATAAATTCATCGTCAGTATTTGCAACATTACCCTAGCGTGTCCTCAACCATCAATCTTATATGCCCAAAACATATATAAGTCAACTTCTGCACCAAATTACAGATTTCCGATATCGTGTAACTGTATTTTATCATAGTTATTGACAGTAATATCATCTATCTCATTCAAGTTAGGGGAGTAGAAATATGTGTAGCCTACATTAGGGCCTACGGTTTTGTGTGGATCTCTGAGCCGATGGTTGGGACTTTATTCGTTCCATTATGTCTGAAAATTGTGTTATCAGCGCATTACCAGGCTTTTGTACGGTTACTATTCTAATCAAAAATATAAAAAATAAAATGATACTATTATCATGACATGATTATGTAAATTGACAATCCGATTGAGAAACATCATTTTTATGTGATGTGCACGTTTTAACCAGCACAATATACCTAGTTACTAAAATCATAAACGACTTCTTGTCTCAATAGGAACGGAACATGTCTGTGTGTCTTTATTGCCATGGTTATACAGACCACCTTGATGGATTAACTTCGTGTTTTGTTTAACCCTAGTACAGGGCTTGGGCAGGAGGGTGCCACCCGTGGCCAACGCACATTTAAATTATTGTTTTCTTCCTTACGGTACTGTAAAAACACGATGCGAGGCCACATACTAATAGGCCTAGAACTGATATAAGGTGAGCGACAGGTTTTCTAGTGCCGGACAGTGATCAACAATCATAAAATATTTTTTGTCAATAGTCTAAACATTTTTACAACATGCCGGATATTACGTTTGTTTCCCTCGTTTTCTAAATATGAAATAATGACTTTATTATATAACATTATTATTACACTGGACAACGGCGCAACATTTGTTTTTTCTCCATAACTTTGTGAAATATTGATAATAGATGTTATCACGGCTTTGAATTGGTTTCCTGGGTGTGAGAAACCTATATGTAGACACCAAAAACACATCTCTACGTTATTTGGAAGCCAAGTTATGGCACATTGCCTTGCAGTGGCGGCCATTTTGGATTTTGTCCTCTAGAGGCAAACACACAAGGTGAAATTCAGGGGACTTCAAGTATGTTGCTTGGAATCAGCGTTCCCAAATTGTCTAAGAACAACTGCATCCCAAATTCTACTAAAAAATGATCTTTAATCCTGAAGATATTAGTCAGACAATTTTAAAAGCAAATTATCTTAAATATTGACCGATATATTGACAAATTCATGTTTTTCGGTAATGGTTGCCATTATTGGCTTCCTGCCAATTTCCAGTAGTCGATTTGCAAGGTTGTGCACCTAGGTTGTGATCCTAAATATATGTAGATATCATTTCAGGTGCCCAAACTCTTACAACACGCCGTGTCAGTTTTCCAGAAAATTGATGTTTACCCCCTGGCGTATTATAATGTAAATTATATGTCTATTTACCTCTTTTATCGCTGTCAATCATATACATGTGATGTATATGGTTTTACTTGATATCATGTTAGCATTTGAATTCAGAACAGTGTGAGGATGATAACCTCATTCTGAGAGGAAGTTATTCAAATATAACTATGATATAACACAATTTTGCCAAAATATAAAACTATAGAGATCAAAAAGACTAAAACCTCTAGAATTTTATTTGACAGTATAATGATGTTTGGCATCGTATTCCTTGATCAAAAAAACTTGCTCTAGCCACTAAGATCGCTTAAATATGATATCTAGAAGCTAAGATATCGTGATTTTAGGTCCGGCTGGCGGCCATTTTGAATTATGGCGGCCATCTTGTATTAATAAATATAGTCCTGTGTATGAGATGTAACTCTCTGAAATTAAATACATATTATCAGGCATTCAAATCATCATTTTATCCCAAAAAAGTCAAGTTGTGCACTTTTTGCTTAAACGTAGAGGTGAGATATAGCATTTCAATGGTCACGTGACCTATGACCTTCCAATGACCCCAAAAATAATATTGTCGTCAAAATGGCATTATGGGATCTCAAAACCCGAGCTTAGGGCCAAAAACACATTTCTAGGATTGCCATGACTGTATCCATAGCCGATTACTTTTTTTTGGTTGGTCATTTTGGAAATATGCAAATTAGCTAATTAAATATGCTTCTCGGGTGGTATTTGGCATATTTGAAATCTACGGGAAAAATACAATATAAACCGTTGAGAAAAGTTTGACAGACATGTTTATTAGATTGGTTAGGATATATCCCTGTCTATCACATAAACTCCAACAATCCTGTGCAGTCTGCTTAGCGATAATCCCATTCCACCGAGACAGCCCTGTTACGAGTTCACAATAACATTTCAGTTTCTCTTGACAAGGGCGATGTCACAGCTTTGACTTTACTTGATTTTTCTGCGGCGCTCGATACTATCGACCACAACACTCTTAACAAATAGACTAGCTGAGTGGTATGGTGTCTCTGGAATGGCTTTGGCTTGGTTTCAATCCTACCTTTGTGGCAGGCATCAAAAAATTAAAATTGACAAATCTTTTTCTGACTCTAGTTTTCTGACTCTTGAGCATGGAGTGCCGCAGGGTTCTGTACTTGAACCTCTGCTTTTCAGTTTGTACACCGCTCCTCTAAGCACCATTATTTCAAGTTATGGATTGAGTCATCACTTATACGCCGATGATACACAAATTTACATCTCCTTAACAGGTGACACAGCTACTGAGTCACTAAAGATGCTTCAGATCTGTATTACCGGGGTATCTGCTTGGATGGCTCAATCCAAACTAAAACTTAATCCTAGTAAGACTGAGTTTCTTGTCATTTGCTCGAAATCGCACAGGGAGTAGTTTATTAACCTTTTCCCTCTTGTGGTTTTGAGATGAATCCAGCAGATTCCGCAAGGAATTTGGGTGTCTTTTTTGACAGTGGTTTGAATTTTCGTCACCACATTTCACAGGTGTCCAGTTCCTGTTTTATCACATTAGAGGTCTTAAGCGCATCAGAAAAAGTCTACCTATAGCTTTAGCAAAACAAGTTGCAGTGGCACTGGTGACAAGCAAACTTGATACTGTAACTCCTTATTGCACGAAATTCCAGCTAAAGATCTACAGAAATTGCAGCGTGTTCAGAACTGTTTGGCAAGGGTTGTGACAAGGGCTCCTAGTTTTAGTCGCTCTATTCCTCTATTAAAATCATTACATCGGCTTCCAATCAAGTTTAGAATACAATTCAAAATATGTATTATGTGTTCGTGCCTTTCTGTTTCCCGTCCTACTCTCTGGAATTTACTGCCTGCGCATCTTCGTGTAGCTAAAAATATGTCCTCTTTCAGAAAACTGCCTAAAACGTATTTCTTCTCTCTGGCTTTTTCGCCCTAGCTCCTCTGCGTCCCGGCTGATGACGACCATGGTTATTAACCGCGACTTCTCCGAGGAGTTAGGCGCTGTAGAAGTTTTCAAAATTCATATTGTGATCTTTTGACTTGCACATAAATGTAAATAAAACACAATCTTAATTTTTTTCCTGTGAGAAATTACGAAAACACCATTTTGTGAACATAACTTGATTCTGTGGATGGATACAACTATTTATTTATTCAACTATAATGCCAAATTTAAAATAGTAAAATATCTTTTATATCAGAGAGGATGCTGAGCTATGTTTTCTCTCCTCAAAAAAGCTAGCAATTTATCTCTCCCACGGGATATAATTCTCAAACTTTTTAATGTACTTATCAAACCAGTAGTGTTATACGGAGCTGAAATATTGGGCAGCGAAAACTGTGACATACTTGAAAGACTCCAGCTTCGATTTTTTATCCCCCGGCCGTAGGGGAAGGGGGATTTTAGTCGCGTCAGGATTCTGTCCGGCGTCACGTTTTATTGTGGATGCAAAAACTCACAAACTACTGGTCAATTTTTTTTTTGCAATTTTAACATGACATTCCTAACAACACGGGTAGGCGATGTGCAAGTGATTTTTTAGATGTGCTACCAAAATTCAAAATGGCCGCCAGAAATCAACTCCAATTTTTTTGCGGGCGCAAAAACTCTAAAACTTAAGGTCAGAAATTATTCAAATTTTACTATCACATTCCCCACGGTATGGAGATGTGCAGGTGACTTTTTCAAGGTTTACTGAAATTCAAAATGGCCGCCACAGATCAACTTCAATTTTTTGGGGGCGGAAAAACATTTTAACGTCACATTCCTAACAACATGGAGATGTGCAAGTGATTTTTTATCCCCCGCCCGACGAAGTGGGGGCGGGGGAATTGGCGTCGCCTCAGATGTCCGTCCGTCCGTCCGGATGTCCGCATTTCGTTTCCGGAGCAGAACCCGCGCATGGATTTCTTTAATTTTTGACACCCACATCCCTTAGGGTTTTTTTGAAATTTTACCTGCTTAATCGGCCGACCATCGGCCATAACTAACTTTAATATGCCTGATATCTGACAAACCGTGCCATATAGCTAGACCATTACTACAAAACAAAATGTGCGGTTTCAGGTAGGGATATGCTCTGAAAATTTTCAACTTGATCAAATTTAAAATGGCCGACTATCGGCCGTAATTAACTGTAATATGCCTGATATCTGACAAACCGTGCCATATAGCTAGACCATTACTACCGAGAAAAATATGCGCTTTCAGGTAGGGATATGCTCTGAAAATGTTCAACTTGATCAAATTCAATCTTTTCGACTATCGGCCGTAATTAACTTTAATATGCCTGATATCTGACAAACCGTGCCATATAGCTAGACCATTTCTACAAAACAAAATGTGCGGTTTCAGGTAGGGATATGCTCTAAAAATTTTCAACTTGATCAAATTCAAAATGACCGACTATCGGCCTTAATTAGCATTAATATGCCTGATATCCGACAAACCGTGCCATATAGCTAGACTATTACTACAAAACAAAATTTGCGGTTTCAGGTAGGGATATGCTCTGAAAATTTTCAACTTGATCAAATATAAAATGACCGACTATCGGCCATAATTAACTTTAATATGCCTGATACCGGACAAACTGTGCCAGATAGTTAGATGCTCTAACCTTCCATATTGTCATAATTTGGAAAATGATGATGATAAAAGTTATTTGTACACTTCTTTTATTTTTTCTGATCCAAAAAATAATATTCATTCTGTCCAAATTTGCATAAATTCAAGATGGCAGACAAAAAAAATGGGCCAATTGTTATATAAGTTTTTGCAACGTGCACAGCAGAAGCAAGGTGAGTCATCGTCTCAACTGTGTACGAAACCCCATGAATATAGGTGTAGAGCAGCCGCGCGCGAAAAATGGGTCACTTTTTAAGGTAAGGAAAGTTTTTTTTGATAGAGAAAAACTCATAAAATCAATATAGCCAACAAAATTCAACAGTGATAATGCATTTTAAAAGCTATGCGAAACATTCGTACATCAACCCTTGGCACAAAAATTCCATAGGATATATATACCAGTCCAATAATTTACTATAAAACGAAATGTATGGTTTCAGTGAGGGATATACCCTCTTAATGGCAGCTTGCCCACATTAAAAAAATGCTGACTTGCGACGATTGACTTCAATATCTTTAACTATACACAGTATTCTGTGCTAGATTATTGTGGAACAGAATGTGAGACTTCAGGGAAGTATGCACCCTGTAAAATTTCTATCACGCGGGCGGGGCGGGGGATTATGGTGGCCGGCTGGCCTCTTGTTAAAGATGCTACCAAAATTCAATATGGCCGCCAGAGGTCAACTCCAATTTTTTTGTGGGCGCAACAACTCCAAAACTTGGAAGTCGGAAATTATTCAAATTCCCCACTATATGGAGATGTGCAAGTGATTTTTTTAAGGTTTTACTGAAATTCAAAATAGCCGCTTTAAATTTAAAGACTTTTTAAATACTTGTGATCGCAAAAAGTCTAACCTAATTTATGGCGGGGGATGCTATAGGACTTCAGGCGATGAGCTGGGCGCTGTTCCCTTAGATCTTGATATTAAATCACATGTGTTGACTTATTGGCAAGGTTTTGTTTAGTATATGGATTTTGGGTAAACCAAACACTTCCATGCTCTATCGAAGCATTCAGACAGTCAGTTAAGCTGATACGAGATTGAAGGATCAGTTTATACAAAAATAGCATGCATCAATATCACAAAGGAAAATGTACTATATATCGTATCATTAAAACAACGTTTGGCTTTTTTAATGATTTACCAGATCTTTTGAGATCATATTTTACCAAGTTTAGATGCCGACATCATCGCTTGCGATAGAGGCCAGTGTCCGGTCCCAAGATATGCGTGTATTCCAATTGTGTAAAACAGATATGGGAGATGAATTTTACTATTTACTTTGCTGTGTTAATTTCACAGAAAAAACGTAAAAATTATAGAGAGGCAAAATATTATATAAGACCTTCAGCTATTTACTTTCAAGAACTTTTTAAACAAGTAAAGGGCCAAAAGCTTAAACAGTTGGCTATTTTTGCCAAAATAATAATTTATAAATTTTAGAAATGTACTTTGTAAATATTGTATCATGTGCTAACACCTACCTGGCAACTCAGTCTTGTCTGCTACTAAAGAAGACCATCGGAATAAACTACTTGCTACTTGTTATCGGGTATATTGGGCTATTATAAGGAGGGCACGTAGGCATTCTACTGAATTTATAATACGTGATTTAAAATATGTACATTTATATTAAAGTAAAGTTATCTGGTCGTGAATGACAATTTATATTTTGTTGCATGAAATCTGGTGACTATGTGCATTTGACTCGGCAGATTCCGGTCACCTCATTAAAAGACTATCAATAATGCAACGATTGTATTCAAACGACCGATATTATCATGATTATAGAACGACAATTAGAAAATATAGATATAAGTATTTTAAATGGAAAAAAACCCTTGAACTAAATTATTTGTAAAGTCAATCAATTCCGAAATAATCGCGATCTTGGATGGAGCTGGAATAGATCGGTGGTGAGGGCATAGACACGAGACGTTGACCTTTTGTTGGTTTACTATTGTGCCAACGTAGTGGTCTGTGGTCAAACATTAAACCAACATAAAGTGAACGTCTGTGTTCACTCACTGGGAAGACGCGGATGATGTGATGGTTATATTGTAAAACATACGTTATGTCTACCAACAGCATCTCTCAATATAGCATCATAAAAGCTGAAAATATATTTGTACCACTGCACGCGGATTGGAACCTTTTTTTGTCTAATCTGACCACCCTTGATACCAGGTTACAAGCCCTATTCACGTTTAAAGCCCCATGAATCTTTATTCTATTTTGAATCACTTTTTAAATTTACTTGGTGAACATAAAAAAGGGTAAGTGGTGCCTCTCTATTCAAACATTTACTTAATTCATTAAATGTCAAATATTCTGAAATACTTATTAATATATTCGTGGTAGTCGCGGCAGAACTAAGGAATAATCCTTAATGAAAATTGTTTGAGAATTGAACTTTAAATCCACATCGGTTCACCGTGTCTTCCTTGCTGGGTGGGGATAGGGCTCAGTGAAATGGTCTTTTGACTATGATCCTGATATGTAGTGTGTCTGAAAACTGCAGGATAATACGATAACCTCTGTGTATTTGTTTCAGTTTGCCGTGTTGCTGGGGATAATCTTCGTGCTGGAGATTGGAGTGGCCATCGCCGCTTACGTTCTCAGGGACGAGGTACGTGCTATGGGAACCCTCAATGTATTACAGCGAACACAAGACGTTGAACCAATGTTGGTCCAGCGTCGGGTCATGTATCGTGTTTTGCCCAAGCTTATAACTACGTACCAAGCTTATAACTACGTACCAAGCTTATAACTATGTACCAAGCTTATAACTATGCATCGCCGATAAATCGGGATGCTTATAAGTGTTACCATATGTCCGTCTTCGCCACCTTCTACTCAGATGTGGAACCACCCCTGAGTCTGTTTTCGGATGACCTTGAGAGGTCTTCAAAGGTTAGGGCTAGGTCAATGCATATTGTGACAATTTTAAAATATTATTAGTCAACTTTTCCCATTATATCAACGTGTTGTAGCCTTTATTGGCTAACTGATTAAAAAATAGCATTAGTAATATTTGTGTTTTGTGGTAATATTGATTTGATTGACCCTGAAGGGTAAATGTGAGAAATTGTAGGCCTATTTGTGTACTTTCCTAGTTTGAACCGTCTAATATCACTTTCACACCATGTAGGATCCTAGGCACGAATTCCTAGTTACCTACCCGAAAGGAGGTTATGTTTTTGGTCGTGCTGGTTTGTTGGTCTCTGTCTTTGTTTGTGTTTGTCTGCTTATCTGTCACCAGGGTTAATTACACAGTAATGAACGGATTTGCATAAGACTTTTACCAGGGGTGTGCCTCGGACCAGGGAACAATCCATTATATTTTATGAATGATGTGGATTAAGATGCGGATTCATGATTCGGATTACGATTCGGATCACGCCGTACTCCGATCAGTATCACGCGGCGGATTTAAAAATAGTATTTTTTTCTGCTCAGGATTTTCAAGGGCCAGTTTAACCACACCTGGCTTCCCCTGCTGTCGGCTGCGTAATCTTACACAATTATTTACTTTCACGTTGCAACCAACTGTGTCGATTAAAGACAGACAGACAGACAGACAGACAAATTGTTTATTTATGTCTCACCCTAGTTACAATAATTTGATACATTCAAAATAAAAAAAGTTTAGGTAAAAGTAACCAGGCCACTCTCCAAGAGTTATGAGGGACCAAACTTAAACACTTGCACATACATACACGCACGCACGCTGGTAAAAAAAAAAAAAAAAAAAAACTAGACAAGTTATGACATGTATAACAAGTTATACATGGCAAGAAGACAAAAAACCTGAAAATTGACGGATTTCAGAGATTGCAGGTTTTTCATCTATATTCTGATAATCAGGATAATAATAATTAAAAATAATACATTTTAATCATCCTGGGCTTTTTAAATTAGCTAGAAGTAATAATATTAGTAATAATAATATAGTAATGATGGCTAAAAGTAATTCATTTTGAGCACAAGACATCGACCCAATTCTGAACCAAAGCTGCATCAACATCAACAGATGCTGACAGGACAGGACACAGACACAGGACACAGACACAAGACACAGGACACAGACACAGGACACAGACACAGGGCACAGACACAGACACAGACACAGGACACAGACACAGGACACAGACACAGGACACAGACACAGACACAGGACACAGACACAGGACACAGACACAGGACACAGACACAGGACACAGACACAGGACACAGACACAGACACAGGACACAGACACAGGACACAGACACAGGACACAGCCACAGACACAGACACAGACACAGGACACAGACACAGGACACAGACACAGGACACAGACACAAGACACAGGACACAGACACAGACACAGGACACAGACACAGACACAGGACACAGACACAGACACAGACACAGGACACAGACACAGACACAGGACACAGACACAGACACAGGACACAGACACAGGACACAGACACAGGACACAGACACAGGACACAGACACAGGACACAGACACAGGACACAGACACAGGACACAGACACAGGACACAGACACAGGACACAGACACAGGACACAGACACAGGACACAGGACACAGACACAGACACAGGACACAGGACACAGGACACAGGACACAGGACACAGACACAGACACAGGACACAGACACAGACACAGACACAGGACACAGACACAGACACAGGACACAGACACAGACACAGGACACAGACACAGGACACAGACACAGGACACAGACACAGACACAGGACACAGACACAGGACACAGGACACAGACACAGGACACAGACACAGGACACAGACACAGACACAGGACACAGACACAGGACACAGACACAGGACACAGACACAGGACACAGGACACAGACACAGACACAGGACACAGGACACAGACACAGGACACAGACACAGACACAGACACAGACACAGGACACAGACACAGGACACAGACACAGACACAGACACAGGACACAGGACACAGACACAGGACACAGCCACAGGACACAGACACAGACACAGACACAGGACACAGGACACAGACACAGACACAGGACACAGACACAGACACAGGACACAGACACAGGACACAGACACAGGACACAGACACAGGGCACAGACACAGGACACAGACACAGGACACAGACACAGACACAGGACACAGACACAGGACACAGGACACAGACACAGGACACAGACACAGGACACAGACACAGGACACAGACACAGACACAGGACACAGACACAGGACACAGACACAGGACACAGACACAGGACACAGGACACAGACACAGGACACAGGACACAGGACACAGGACACAGCCACAGACACAGGACACAGACACAGGACACAGACACAGGACACAGACACAGACACAGGACACAGACACAGGACACAGACACAGACACAGGACACAGACACAGACACAGGACACAGACACAGGACACAGACACAGGACACAGGACACAGGACACAGGACACAGACACAGGACACAGACACAGGACACAGGACACAGACACAGGACACAGACACAGGACACAGGACACAGACACAGACACAGGACACAGACACAGGACACAGCCACAGACACAGGACACAGACACAGGACACAGACACAGACACAGGACACAGACACAGACACAGGACACAGACACAGGACACAGACACAGGACACAGGACACAGGACACAGCCACAGACACAGGACACAGACACAGGACACAGACACAGGACACAGACACAGACACAGGACACAGACACAGGACACAGACACAGACACAGGACACAGGACACAGACACAGACACAGGACACAGGACACAGGACACAGACACAGGACACAGGACACAGACACAGGACACAGACACAGGACACAGGACACAGGACACAGGACACAGGACACAGACACAGGACACAGGACACAGACACAGACACAGGACACAGACACAGGACACAGCCACAGACACAGGACACAGACACAGGACACAGACACAGACACAGGACACAGACACAGACACAGGACACAGACACAGGACACAGACACAGGACACAGACACAGACACAGGACACAGACACAGACACAGGACACAGACACAGGACACAGACACAGGACACAGACACAGACACAGACACAGGACACAGACACAGGACACAGGACACAGACACAGACACAGGACACAGACACAGGACACAGCCACAGACACAGGACACAGACACAGGACACAGACACAGACACAGGACACAGACACAGACACAGACACAGACACAGGACACAGACACAGACACAGACACAGGACACAGACACAGGACACAGACACAGGACACAGACACAGGGCACAGACACAGGACACAGACACAGGGCACAGACACAGGACACAGACACAGGACACAGACACAGGACACAGGACACAGGACACAGGACACAGGACACAGACACAGGACACAGGACACAGACACAGACACAGGACACAGACACAGGACACAGCCACAGACACAGGACACAGACACAGGACACAGACACAGACACAGGACACAGACACAGACACAGGACACAGACACAGGACACAGACACAGGACACAGGACACAGACACAGACACAGGACACAGACACAGGACACAGCCACAGACACAGGACACAGACACAGGACACAGACACAGACACAGGACACAGACACAGACACAGACACAGACACAGGACACAGACACAGGACACAGACACAGACACAGGACACAGACACAGGACACAGCCACAGACACAGGACACAGACACAGGACACAGACACAGACACAGGACACAGACACAGACACAGACACAGACACAGGACACAGACACAGACACAGACACAGGACACAGACACAGGACACAGACACAGGACACAGACACAGGGCACAGACACAGGACACAGACACAGGACACAGACACAGACACAGGACACAGACACAGGACACAGGACACAGACACAGGACACAGACACAGGACACAGACACAGGACACAGACACAGGACACAGACACAGGACACAGACACAGGACACAGACACAGGACACAGGACACAGACACAGGACACAGGACACAGGACACAGGACACAGCCACAGACACAGGACACAGACACAGGACACAGACACAGGACACAGACACAGACACAGGACACAGACACAGGACACAGACACAGACACAGGACACAGACACAGACACAGGACACAGACACAGGACACAGACACAGGACACAGGACACAGGACACAGACACAGGACACAGACACAGGACACAGGACACAGACACAGGACACAGACACAGGACACAGGACACAGACACAGACACAGGACACAGACACAGGACACAGCCACAGACACAGGACACAGACACAGGACACAGACACAGACACAGGACACAGACACAGACACAGGACACAGGACACAGACACAGGACACAGGACACAGGACACAGCCACAGACACAGGACACAGACACAGGACACAGACACAGGACACAGACACAGGACACAGACACAGGACACAGACACAGACACAGGACACAGGACACAGACACAGACACAGGACACAGACACAGGACACAGGACACAGACACAGGACACAGGACACAGACACAGGACACAGACACAGGACACAGGACACAGGACACAGGACACAGGACACAGACACAGGACACAGGACACAGACACAGACACAGGACACAGACACAGGACACAGCCACAGACACAGGACACAGACACAGGACACAGACACAGACACAGGACACAGACACAGACACAGGACACAGACACAGGACACAGACACAGGACACAGACACAGACACAGGACACAGACACAGACACAGGACACAGACACAGGACACAGACACAGGACACAGACACAGACACAGGACACAGACACAGACACAGACACAGGACACAGCCACAGACACAGACACAGACACAGGACACAGACACAGGACACAGACACAGGACACAGACACAAGACACAGGACACAGACACAGACACAGGACACAGACACAGACACAGGACACAGACACAGACACAGACACAGGACACAGACACAGGACACAGACACAGACACAGGACACAGACACAGGACACAGACACAGACACAGGACACAGACACAGGACACAGACACAGGACACAGACACAGGACACAGACACAGGACACAGACACAGGACACAGACACAGGACACAGACACAGGACACAGGACACAGACACAGACACAGGACACAGGACACAGGACACAGGACACAGACACAGACACAGGACACAGACACAGACACAGACACAGGACACAGACACAGACACAGGACACAGACACAGACACAGGACACAGACACAGGACACAGACACAGGACACAGACACAGGACACAGACACAGGACACAGACACAGGACACAGACACAGGACACAGACACAGGACACAGACACAGGACACAGACACAGGACACAGACACAGACACAGGACACAGGACACAGACACAGGACACAGACACAGACACAGACACAGACACAGGACACAGACACAGGACACAGACACAGACACAGACACAGGACACAGGACACAGACACAGGACACAGCCACAGGACACAGACACAGACACAGACACAGGACACAGACACAGGACACAGGACACAGACACAGGACACAGACACAGGACACAGACACAGGACACAGACACAGGACACAGACACAGGGCACAGACACAGGACACAGGACACAGACACAGGACACAGACACAGACACAGGACACAGACACAGACACAGACACAGGACACAGACACAGGACACAGACACAGGACACAGACACAGGGCACAGACACAGGACACAGACACAGGACACAGACACAGACACAGGACACAGACACAGGACACAGGACACAGACACAGGACACAGACACAGGACACAGACACAGGACACAGACACAGACACAGGACACAGACACAGGACACAGACACAGGACACAGACACAGGACACAGACACAGGACACAGGACACAGACACAGGACACAGGACACAGGACACAGCCACAGACACAGGACACAGACACAGGACACAGACACAGGACACAGACACAGACACAGGACACAGACACAGGACACAGACACAGACACAGGACACAGACACAGACACAGGACACAGACACAGGACACAGACACAGGACACAGGACACAGGACACAGACACAGGACACAGACACAGGACACAGGACACAGACACAGGACACAGACACAGGACACAGGACACAGACACAGACACAGGACACAGACACAGGACACAGCCACAGACACAGGACACAGACACAGGACACAGACACAGACACAGGACACAGACACAGACACAGGACACAGACACAGGACACAGACACAGGACACAGGACACAGGACACAGCCACAGACACAGGACACAGACACAGGACACAGACACAGGACACAGACACAGACACAGGACACAGACACAGGACACAGACACAGACACAGGACACAGACACAGGACACAGACACAGGACACAGACACAGGACACAGACACAGGACACAGGACACAGACACAGGACACAGACACAGGACACAGGACACAGGACACAGGACACAGACACAGGACACAGGACACAGACACAGACACAGGACACAGACACAGGACACAGCCACAGACACAGGACACAGACACAGGACACAGACACAGACACAGGACACAGACACAGACACAGGACACAGACACAGGACACAGACACAGGACACAGACACAGACACAGGACACAGACACAGACACAGGACACAGACACAGGACACAGACACAGGACACAGGACACAGACACAGACACAGGACACAGACACAGACACAGGACACAGACACAGACACAGGACACAGACACAGGACACAGACACAGGACACAGACACAGGACACAGACACAGGACACAGACACAGGACACAGACACAGGACACAGACACAGGACACAGACACAGGACACAGACACAGACACAGGACACAGACACAGGACACAGCCACAGGACACAGCCACAGGACACAGACACAGACACAGACACAGGACACAGACACAGGACACAGACACAGACACAGGACACAGACACAGACACAGGACACAGACACAGGACACAGACACAGGACACAGGACACAGACACAGGGCACAGACACAGGACACAGACACAGACACAGGACACAGGACACAGCCACAGGACACAGCCACAGGACACAGACACAGGACACAGACACAGACACAGACACAGGACACAGACACAGGACACAGACACAGACACAGGACACAGACACAGACACAGGACACAGACACAGGACACAGACACAGGACACAGACACAGACACAGGACACAGACACAGGACACAGACACAGGACACAGACACAGGACACAGGACACAGACACAGGACACAGCCACAGGACACAGCCACAGGACACAGACACAGACACAGGACACAGACACAGGACACAGACACAGGACACAGACACAGACACAGACACAGGACACAGACACAGGACACAGACACAGGACACAGACACAGGACACAGACACAGGACACAGACACAGGACACAGGACACAGACACAGGACACAGGACACAGACACAGGACACAGACACAGGGCACAGACACAGGACACAGACACAGGACACAGACACAGGACACAGACACAGGACACAGACACAGGACACAGACACAGGACACAGACACAGGACACAGACACAGGACACAGACACAGGACACAGACACAGGACACAGACACAGGACACAGACACAGACACAGACACAGGACACAGACACAGGACACAGACACAGGACACAGACACAGACACAGGACACAGACACAGGACACAGGACACAGACACAGACACAGGACACAGACACAGGACACAGACACAGGACACAGACACAGGACACAGGACACAGACACAGACACAGGACACAGACACAGGACACAGGACACAGACACAGGACACAGCCACAGACACAGGACACAGACACAGGACACAGACACAGACACAGGACACAGACACAGGACACAGACACAGGACACAGACACAGACACAGACACAGGACACAGACACAGGACACAGACACAGACACAGACACAGGACACAGACACAGGACACAGACACAGGACACAGACACAGACACAGGACACAGACACAGGACACAGACACAGGACACAGACACAGACACAGGACACAGGACACAGGACACAGACACAGGACACAGACACAGGACACAGACACAGGACACAGACACAGGACACAGACACAGGACACAGACACAGACACAGGACACAGACACAGACACAGGACACAGACACAGGACACAGACACAGGACACAGACACAGACACAGGACACAGACACAGACACAGGACACAGACACAGGACACAGACACAGGACACAGACACAGACACAGACACAGGACACAGACACAGACACAGGACACAGACACAGACACAGGACACAGACACAGGACACAGACACAGGACACAGACACAGACACAGGACACAGACACAGACACAGGACACAGACACAGGACACAGACACAGGACACAGACACAGACACAGACACAGGACACAGACACAGACACAGGACACAGACACAGACACAGGACACAGACACAGACACAGGACACAGACACAGGACACAGACACAGGACACAGACACAGGACACAGACACAGGACACAGACACAGGACACAGACACAGGACACAGACACAGGACACAGACACAGACACAGGACACAGACACAGACACAGGACACAGCCACAGGACACAGACACAGACACAGGACACAGACACAGGACACAGACACAGGACACAGACACAGACACAGGACACAGACACAGACACAGACACAGGACACAGGACACAGACACAGGACACAGACACAGGACACAGACACAGGACACAGGACACAGACACAGGACACAGACACAGGACACAGACACAGGACACAGACACAGGACACAGACACAGGACACAGACACAGGACACAGGACACAGACACAGGACACAGACACAGGACACAGACACAGGACACAGACACAGCCACAGGACACAGACACAGGACACAGACACAGGACACAGACACAGGACACAGGACACAGACACAGGACACAGACACAGGACACAGACACAGGACACAGGACACAGACACAGGACACAGACACAGACACAGGACACAGGACACAGACACAGGACACAGACACAGACACAGACACAGACACAGGACACAGACACAGGACACAGACACAGGACACAGACACAGACACAGACACAGACACAGGACACAGACACAGGACACAGACACAGACACAGGACACAGGACACAGGACACAGACACAGGACACAGACACAGACACAGACACAGGACACAGACACAGGACACAGACACAGGACACAGACACAGACACAGGACACAGACACAGGACACAGACACAGACACAGGACACAGGACACAGACACAGGACACAGACACAGACACAGACACAGACACAGGACACAGACACAGGACACAGACACAGGACACAGACACAGACACAGGACACAGACACAGGACACAGACACAGGACACAGACACAGGACACAGACACAGGGCACAGACACAGGACACAGACACAGACACAGGACACAGACACAGGACACAGACACAGACACAGGACACAGGACACAGACACAGGACACAGGACACAGACACAGACACAGACACAGACACAGGACACAGACACAGACACAGGACACAAACACAGACACAGGACACAGACACAGACACAAACACAGACACAGGACACAGACACAGACACAGACACAGGACACAGACACAGGACACAAACACAGACACAGGACACACAGGACACAAACACAGACACAGGACACAGACACAGGACACAGACACAGGACACAGACACAGGACACAGGACACAGACACAGGACACAGACACAGGACACAGACACAGGACACAGACACAGCCACAGGACACAGACACAGGACACAGACACAGGACACAGACACAGGACACAGACACAGGACACAGACACAGGACACAGGACACAGACACAGGACACAGACACAGGACACAGACACAGGACACAGACACAGCCACAGGACACAGACACAGGACACAGACACAGGACACAGACACAGGACACAGACACAGGACACAGACACAGGACACAAACACAGACACAGGACACAGACACAGGACACAGACACAGGACACAGACACAGGACACAGACACAGGACACAGGACACAGACACAGGACACAGACACAGACACAGGACACAGACACAGGACACAGACACAGACACAGGACACAGACACAGGACACAGACACAGGACACAGACACAGGACACAGACACAGGACACAAACACAGACACAGGACACAGACACAGGACACAGGACACAGGACACAGACACAGGACACAGACACAGCCACAGGACACAGGACACAGACACAGGACACAGACACAGGACACAGACACAGGACACAGACACAGGACACAGACACAGGACACAGACACAGGACACAGACACAGGACACAGACACAGGACACAGACACAGACACAGGACACAGACACAGACACAGGACACAGACACAGGACACAGACACAGGACACAGACACAGGACACAGACACAGGACACAGACACAGGACACAGACACAGACACAGGACACAGACACAGGACACAGACACAGACACAGGACACAGGACACAGGACACAGGACACAGACACAGGACACAGACACAGGACACAGACACAGGACACAGACACAGGACACAGGACACAGGACACAGACACAGGACACAGACACAGGACACAAACACAGACACAGGACACAGACACAGGACACAGACACAGACACAGGACACAGACACAGGACACAGACACAGACACAGGACACAGACACAGGACACAGACACAGGACACAGGACACAGACACAGGACACAGACACAGACACAGGACACAGACACAGGACACAGACACAGGACACAGACACAGACACAGACACAGGACACAGACACAGACACAGGACACAGGACACAGGACACAGGACACAGCCACAGGACACAGACACAGGACACAGACACAGGACACAGACACAGGACACAGACACAGGACACAGACACAGGACACAGACACAGACACAGACACAGGACACAGACACAGGACACAGGACACAGACACAGGACACAGACACAGACACAGACACAGGACACAGACACAGACACAGACACAGGACACAGACACAGGACACAGGACACAGACACAGGACACAGACACAGGACACAGACACAGACACAGACACAGACACAGACACAGGACACAGGACACAGACACAGGACACAGACACAGGACACAGGACACAGACACAGACACAGACACAGGACACAGACACAGACACAGGACACAGACACAGGACACAGACACAGGACACAGACACAGACACAGACACAGGACACAGACACAGGACACAGGACACAGACACAGGACACAGACACAGGACACAGGACACAGACACAGACACAGACACAGGACACAGACACAGACACAGGACACAGACACAGGACACAGGACACAGACACAGGACACAGACACAGACACAGGACACAGACACAGACACAGACACAGGACACAGACACAGACACAGACACAGACACAGGACACAGACACAGGACACAGACACAGACACAGGACACAGGACACAGACACAGGACACAGACACAGGACACAGACACAGACACAGGACACAGACACAGGACACAGACACAGGACACAGACACAGACACAGACACAGGACACAGGACACAGACACAGGACACAGACACAGACACAGGACACAAACACAGACACAGGACACAGGACACAGACACAGGGCACAGACACAGGACACAGACACAGGGCACAGACACAGGACACAGACACAGGGCACAGACACAGGACACAGACACAGACACAGGACACAGACACAGGACACAGACACAGACACAGGACACAGGACACAGACACAGGACACAGGACACAGACACAGGACACAGACACAGGACACAGACACAGACACAGACACAGACACAGGACACAGACACAGACACAGGACACAGACACAGGGCACAGACACAGGACACAGACACAGGACACAGAAAAGGGCCAAATCCAATACAAACATAAAACAAAACAAGTTGGTCCAACACTCTAAACCAACATCGGCCCAACGTCTCGCGCTTGCGGGACATTGACGTTTTCTAAAAAAAACAAAAAAAACATGAGTATGGTGAAAAAGGGTAATAATAATATTTAAAGATATGACATATTAAAACGGTGACGTAGTATTTGACACAAGGTTTTGGCACTCAACTTTACTATTACTTCATTTGAAAGGATAAATGACAACAGGTCTAATTTTCGGGTGGACAGTGACGGATCAATCGCGAAAACTGCTTCCAATAAAGGCACTCGCACGTCAGAATACACAGGACACTCTAAAATAACATGACACTCATCTTCAATACAGTCCAGACAAAAGGGACAGAAGCGTTCGTTAACAGGTATTTTTTCATAGCGCACAGTTTCTAAGCGAATGGGAGCAACACCACATCTAAACTTAGCTAGAGCTCAGCGGTGACTTCTAGTCATGATATTTCCACGTAAAACTCAGTCTGAAAAATGTTCTTAAATCTACAATATGCTCGTAATTTATTGTTACCATCACCACTCCGCGCACCTACTGTATTGACTGCTTCAGACCACTGCTCAGCACATAACTTTAACATTTTGTTTTTAACCAACTGTATTACTTTAGTCTCGCCGGCAGTACTAATAACATTAATATCTGTTAACATATGCAAATCATGTTTTTTAAAGAAATCATCTACGCGACCATACCAAAGTTTACATCGTGATTTTGACTTGCTTTTACAAAACATAAAAACTTTTTTGTTTATTCTATTGTCACTCATACGGTGGAGTCGCTGCCATTGCTTTACAATAGTAACCCATTGGTAATATATTGGTAAGGGCCAGCCCATGTCTCCCTGTATTGCTGCATTAGGGGTGTATTTACCCACACCTAAAAAGAAACGTCATGCTTTATTATGTACTGCATCTATATGTGAATATGATTTGTCACCCCAGATAGCTGATCCATATGTAATTATTGGTAACACCAGGGCATTGTACAGTTTGGTAAAACATGAGTACGGCATTAAATCTGAAATCTTCATATTAATATGAAGTGTTATCATCCTGCAGATTGTGAATTATAACTGTTACCTCATTGTTGTCTGATGTCTGGCTGTGGCGGCATGCCATGTGCTGTTGGCTGGTCATTCACTTTTTGTATATTCTGTGCCTGAGTTAGGTACATTTAAGTCCACGAGGGGGTCATGGAAGAAGAAAAAAATTGATGGATTTGCATCCTTATGGCTGAGAAACTTCCAGTTTTAGCCTCTGTGCGCCCCATGAGGAAGCGTAGGGCCGGCAAACAAAACTTTGCCCAGGTTCTACCCTGGGCAAACTAGTGCAGCCTTCCCCAGGTATCTCAATTCTTAGAGATTACAACATTGTTCTGTCCAAACGACCTTAATGATGGCCTTCATAACCTCCTCATAGGGCACAAAATTACAAAAAAAATTTTTTTTTTTAATCAAAATGAGCTACACCATGCCTGTCCTACTTACCTCTTCAAGCATTTGTTGCAGCTATTATCAAATTAATGGCGAGAGCTGGCATAATTTTTCGTAATTGCGAGAAATCTAATCATGGGAACCCCCAGAACAGGTGATAAAGCGCCATTCAAAACAAATAACTTTAATTCTAACTTTGATTCTACCAGTAATGGTGAGCAAGAAGAACAAACAGAGAAAAATATGCCTTTTATTGCAGTGTCTCATTAATTCACATAAATCGTGAAAAAAACACCAAAATCACTTTTCTGATGTACCAACCTGAGTGGTCAATGTTTTCTCGATCTTCTCTATTTTAAGTTTTAATTCGTCCTATTTTGGTCACAGGGCCAAGCTCGAAATGCATATATTCTTTAAATACTTTAATTCTCTGAACCGTGGTAGCCGTCAACTCAATTCTAATAGACCATGGGCTGAAAGTCGAAACCCTCCCCCCCCCCCCTCTGGGTATTTTTGTAGACCCTATTTTTTTTTACCATACTATGTACCAAGTTACTTTCAGGTGGTCTGCAAATTTTCTATGCATGGACAATGTCACCAGAGGTCATCGAAGTATGGTACCATTTACCCTTAGGGTTGTATAAGAATGTGTCATATAAATAGGTCAAAACTCAAGCCAAGTACACTTGGTGACATGGGTTGGTCGTGTGTTTTATAGGGGAGTTATCCCTAGGTCTTGGTAAGGTCATCTCAAGGTCATAACAAGGTCAAACCAGCTCAATATTTCTATATTGAGCAATTTATCTATAAAAAACTGGTGATAATAGCTTGTTTTTGCTGCTTTTGCTACAATTATGTTCACTTCAGACTTCGCAAAAACCTTGGGCTGACTCCTCTATAAAGCCCAACCCCAACCCATGTCACCGTGTGTTGGTGTCGATTGGGTATAACCCCTCCAGCCCTTTTATTATTATCCTGTAATCTTTTGAGGTGTTTTGGTATAAATCCGTGTTAGGGTCTAGGTATGTTTCAAGCCATCATAGACAACTAAAGTGAACATAATTATAGACAAATCATCAAAAACAAGATATTTTCAGCTGTTTTGAGCCGATTTGCCCTTGCTGTGACCTTGATATGACCTTGCTATGATTTTGGGGTACGAACCCTTTCAAATACAACCCCAAGATGGCGGCCATGGCACTCCTGTTATATAGCCACATTTCTACTGCATTGGCAATAAACTTGAATTGTGGAAGGTGGAGACTTTTTCATCTTTGCTATGGAAATGTAAGAATCTTATAACACGATTTATTTAAAAAAACATCATTTAAATTTGTTTTATAATATATTACACGATTTTTAAAACAAGTCACTACATCCGACACGGGGTGTTTTAGGAGGGCTTGCATGGCATTTTAATATACTGCTATCATGTGAACTAACAAAAAAAACATCTTGCAACTAGTTATTTTTAAGCAAGTTTTTGCAATCTAAAATAGTTATTGGCGGAAAATATATATTTGTTCTGATTACAGTTTTTCATGGCCCATTGCTTAAATATCAACTTCAGTCTGATGCAAAAAATGACTATCAATAATGTTCAAAACCGCAGGGTTCTTGTTTAATTTTTCGAGACTTTGTGAACTCGATATCTCATGAACGGCTGGTCCGAATGACTCGATGTCTTGTATGTAGGCACTTACATCCTTGACCTCTAAACGGGAAGATTTTTGTCACGTTTCAGCAATTCTCATGAAAATGACAGCCATTCATAACATTCCAGAACTTTGGAACGCGATAGCTACAGAACCGCTAGTCCGAATAACTCGTAATTTTTATGTAGGCTTTTACTGCCTGACCACGAAAAGGAAATGTTTGATCACGGTCCAAGGATTTTCAAGAACATGGCGATCTTTTTTTATCAGTTCTTTGATATTGCTTTATGAATGCAGGGGATGCATTTCTTTTCGCCTCATAGCAGAAACACATGTATTTTCCCCATGTGTCTTCTCACCCCATAGCTCGGTCAAGTTCAAAGATGAATGCGTGTGTAATGCGTGTGTTTAATTTTTTAGCCCGCCTTTTAATTTCAATTAAAAAAGGTGTGCTATTGCAATTGAAGTTCGGCGTCGTCGGCGTTAACATTTACTTGTGGGCACGATAATTTGAAAAGTTTTTTATGGTTACAAATGACCAGTTCAATAAAAGCTGAGAAAAACCCCTCAAAATGGCCGATTTATTGTGATTTTTTGTCAATAATTTGACCTTGTAGCGGCGATAACTTTTTCATGTATCCTTCCCAAATTTGTTATAAATGTTACAAATGACAAGTTCTCGGATAAATTCAATAATGGTTGAAAAAAAATAAAAATGGCCGATTTATTGCGATTTTTCTCATTTTGCGTAAATAATTTGACCTTGTGAAAAGTGTTTCATGTATCCTTCCTAAATTTGTTATGCATGTTATAAATGGCCTGTTCTCGGACAAGTTCAATAATGGCTGAAGAAAAAATCAAAATGGTCGATTTATTGTTATTTTTGCATTTTACTTCAATAATTTTACCTTGTGGGCGCAATAACTTCAAGTTCAATGATAGCGGCGGGCTATTGTCGAGTGTTCTTTTTTTTTTGTTTTTACTCTTAAAAAAATATTGCAATGACCCTCTGGCTTTTTGACCCGTTTTTGATTTTTTTCTTGAATGGAGCGGTGTCATTACAAAGCATTTGCACCTAAGATCATTGCAATGACCATACATTATTTTTAAAAACAATTGTTTGGAAGTGTACGACGCGTTATGCCATTTTTATCCCCCGCCAGTCGCGCCAGGATTCTGTCAAAAACTATTGGTCAAATGTTTTTGAAATTTTAACATACATTCGCAGCAACATGGGGATGTGCAAGTGATTTTTTGGAGATGCTACCAAAATTAAAAATGGCCCGCAGAGGGCAACTCTAAATTTGTGGGTGCAAAAACTCTAAAACTTAAAGTCAGAAATTATTCAAATTTTACTATCACATTCCCCATGATATGGAGATGTGCAGGTGACTTTTTCAAGGTTTTAACTGAAATTCAAAATGGCCGCCACAGATCAACTTCAATTTTTTCGGGGGTATAAAAACTCAAAAAATTTGTTTGGTCAATTTTTTTTTTAATTGTAACATCACATTCCTAGCAACATGGGGATGTGCTAGTGATTTTTTTTAAGATGCTACCAAATTTCAAAATGGCCGCAATAGAGGTCAACTCCAAATTTTTTTGTGGGCGCAAAAACTACAAAACTTAAGTAAAGAAATTATTCAAATTTTACTATCACATTTCCCACGATATGAAGATGTGCAAGTGATTTTTTAAAGGTTTTACTGAAATTCAAAATGGCCGCCATGGATAAACTTCATATTTTTCTTGTGGGCGCAAAAACTGAAAAATTGAAATCAGTAATAATTCACATTGTACAATCACATTACCCACCATCTGGAAATGTGCATGTGATTTTACTGAAATTTAAAATGGCCACCACAAATCTTTTTAAATATTTGTGACCGCAAAAAGTCTAACTTAATTTATGGCGGGGGATGATATAGGACTTCAGTCCTCTTGTTTTAAATGTTATTGATCTATTTTTTTAAACTTTTTTTTTTTTTGAGGAGAGGGTGAGGGGGGTTGCAGCAATTTTGAAAAAATCGATCTCTTTGCATAGAACTGCGGGCGGGGACTACTTAGCTATTTTATCATATATTGCTATCATTGTAACAACTTCATAAAACAATATTTCTTTGTTCAAACAAATGTCATTGTTTTTTTCAGCTTCGTGGCGTGATAACCGATACTCTGATTGAGGCCCAGCAGAATTACAACCAAGGAAATCAGGGAGTCACTGACACCTGGAACGTCATGCAACACGATGTGAGAAAACCTACCATACATCTGCTACTCGTGTATCTTTAAAACTCTCCGCCTCTCCGCTCCTCTTTCGTATTTCTTTGTACTGAACCTTTAAGGCGATAAGTTATAAATACAAATTTAATTTTTCTCCCACTTAAAACTGTGTCTCGCTACCCAGACCCACAGCTTCAAGTGGGCTAAAATTATGTCATATTTTTTAATTTGAGATCAACTTTTTTCAAATGTTGATGTTTAAACACTAATTTCATTGGCAATCACAGTGATTTAATTGGTTAATAAAATGTATTTAAAACGACTATAGTCGTGCTTGGCGGTGAAAGGAATATTTTGGCAATATACTTCTTATGATAGAATATTGATGATACTATTGATACTGTGGTATACTGTGTTATAATCGTTGTATTTGGGATGAAACAATCAATCTAGTTGAAAATTAGAACTATTTGCTGATAAGTATGTGTGGTCGCCTGTATGTGTCGCTACTAGATATATAGGGGTATTACTAATGTTATTGTAAATGTGAAGTCGTTCGTTTGTATATAAAGTATTTAATACGACTTGTGGTCGCCCATATGCGTCACTGCTTGGTAGGGGGTATCACTGGTGTTATTGTGGGCGTCTATATGCGTCGCTACTGGGTAGGGAGTATTACTAATATTATTGTAAAAGTGAAGGTACAGGTTTATAGTCTGATATAAAGTATTTAATCCGACTTGTGGTGACCTATATGCGTCGCTAGGTACTAGGTAGGGGGTATCACTGATGTTATTGTAGTACCCTATATGCGTCGCCAGGTACTAACTAGGTTAGGTAGGGGTATCACTGATGTTATCGTAGTCATAGGTGGCGCCACTACGTAGGGGGTATCACTGATGTTATTGTTGTCGCCTATATATACATGTATATGCATCACTAGCATGCAATTTTAAGCTTCATGTACATCTTTCTTTGAAAAGTTTATCAACTGAGCTTCTATCACTAATGTTTTATTAATAGCCCGGGCATTATTTTGTTATATATATACCAAGTGTTTTGCTGCCACAAAGCGTATTTGCTATGAACAAAAATGTAACGTCGGGACTCTAATATCTACCCTCCATGATTCACTGGTTAAAGTAGTAGTCCACTATTCAACAAATATACTAGTTATTCACCAGGTGCCGCTTATCCTAAATATCACATAATCCGCTTGGTGCTTTCTATGTATACCCTTAGCCTGCTGTTGATGCACAGAGGATTACTCCTTTAAACATCTCAGCCAGCAATAGGAATTTGACCATCATTTTTATTCACATTGAGATGTGCATTGCCGCCGTTATTATTATTGGTATTCAGTCATTATTATTCAGTTTTAATAAAAATAGCCCATGTGTTGTATAACTATGCGACGCCTAATGCTGAAATGCTAAAGTTTTTCTCACGAGATATATATTATGTGCCTCGCACCACATTTTAGCCGAATTAATATTTTTTCATCCTTTATCAGATTCAATGCTGTGGTGTGAACAACTACACTGACTGGGGTAGCTCTCCCGCCAACGTGACTACCGGCTCCGTGCCCGACTCCTGCTGCAGAGCTGAGACTGTCGGCTGTGGTAACAACGTACTCTACGAGGTGGATGGGGATAACAAAATCTGGACGGCTGTGAGTATCCTAACCACACGCTCAGCAAACTGGAAAGATTCACCCAATGTTGGTTTGATATTGGTTTAACCAGTTTTGCAACATTAAATTAACATGTGGCCAGTGTCGAGATTTTGTAGTCGTTTTAAAAGATTTTAAGTAACAATGGTGAATATATGCGTCAATATGATCAAATGACATTTACATTAAAGCTAATTTCACAGAAGGCGATAGAACACTGCGAAATGTGCCAGTTGCATGCTTTCGGTGGATAGCCTATATTACTAAAGGCCTATAGAAATGTTATAGACTTGGTTAAGTTCCATTCACTGTGGCGGGAATAATTTGTTGTAGGCCCTATTGTAAGATTATATACTTGATTGCTAACCACCTTTCGTGTTAATATTTTTTTGTTTAATCATTGTTTATTTAGTCGTTTCCTTTTTTAACAGAACCAAGGAATTTTTGACAAGAACACTATTAATATCGGAGAAACCTCTAGCTTTCGTTAATAGATAATATATTGTCTTGCTTAAAAAAGAGATGTTTTTTTCACTTTCGGAGCCAGAGAAATTTTCACAGATTAACAGCAGCAAACCTGTGAAAATTTGTGATTGTTTTATCTACAGGGATATATTGGTATATCAGGTGTTAATTATGTGTGATTGCTTATTATTACCACATACTAGGTAGTAGTGCTTTCATAATTTGGTCATGCTGAAATAGCGTAGCACATGTATCAAATGATATTGGGAGGTTTCAAATAGCATTTACAGTCGCAGTATCAAAACCATGAAGAGTTCATAGGCCAACCAGGTGTTCCTAGCCAAGTGCAGTAGACATACTATACAGACTAACTATAGACTACGCATTTCACGTTTTGTGTCAATAGGCCTATGCAAAGGGTGTATGATGGCAATAATAGTAATAGTGAGTGTTTTGTCGGCAATTATGTTTATTTTGGATCCCTCTTGCGAGAGTTGAACCCTCCAGGTGATTTGAAAACCTTGTTTCACCTCGGTTTTCGAATAACCTAGTCTGGTCTGGATCAACTCTCACAATTCCTGTCTCAAATAAACATAATTACATCCTAACATTGTATAATTGTATATATTTTATAAGTATTGTGTGATTGTTTTATCTACAGGGATGTATTGATATCATAACTTGTATAGCCTCTCGACTAGAGTTAATAGTGTTATTTGGGCCATCCGATTGAAATAAATATGTTTACAATACAATAGCTACCTCCAAACATTGTGTAAATGCTATTGTATAATTATTGTGTGCTTGTTTTATCTACAGGGATGTATTGATGCATTTGAAGACTGGGTCAAGGATAACATTTACATCATAGGCGGAGTGGGCATAGGACTGGCTTTCGTGCAGGTAAGCTTTGTCATCTTCTCACAAGCCCCCTCTGTGTTGTTTTTGACGGCAATCTTTTGTTACTGATTTATTCTCGTCAAACTAGGCCAACTGATCGTGGCCTTGGAAACAAAGGGTTACTCATTAAAGTAACAGAACCCTTTAGTTCTGAGAAATGAAAACACTTAATGGGAATAACATTTAATATTGTGAGTTGTATATTGTGAGTGGTCCTGATGTTCCTTTTTATGTTGTAAAGTGACTAACCTCCACATGTGATTTGTTGTGAAGTGTTCAATGAATGATGTGGAAGACCCAGGGTGTTAAGTATACAACATAATGATATTCAACACCCTTTGTTTCCCACGGAATTCATTTATTACTCATCATCAACCAGCTATTTGAGATTTCACATAGACTTACATCGACAATTAAAATAATGCAGTTCTGTGGCGCAAACCACAGTAGCTGCATACATGTACTTGTGAGCAAACCACAGTAACTACATTCATATACTTATTAAGTAAGCAGTTACTGCGTTTTACCCGTGGACAACAGTATTCTCCCAGCTAAAAATATTATTTACCCTTTTTTTACTCAATATAGGAAATTTGCAGCTTTTACTGTCTATGTGTTCTCTCTCTCTCTCTTTAGGCTAAAACAGTTATTTTTCTGTATTTATGGGTTTTTTCTTTTGAATTTATGTTTATTTGATAAAAATATAGTCTACTTGACATAATCCACCCCTTCCACTTTCTGAGGACCAAATATATCTTTGCTGTACATGTATAAATTTCAACAATTTGCTCATCGATTATGTTATTGGGAAAATTAGAGGCTAATGGTACACCCATTTACCCGATAAGATAATGACATTTTCTCAATCCCAACCCTTTGACCACGTTCCCATCCTTTTGACCATGATCGACTTTAAATTCTAAACTAAGCAATAACAATGTGTAAACAAAATTCATTTATAATTTGGCACACAATATGAGATGGTAAATTTGTGAACTAATAATTAAAATCGTAGTGTTAGAAACAATATACCTTTTCTGCATAATTTTATGTTTTATTAAAGCAGGAACATTTTATTTCGCTGTAGTTTTTTTTTACATATCACTAGACACATTCGTAATTTTGTTGTGTTTATTTCGTGTTTGATGTGTGTGATTATTGTGATTAAACTAACCGTTGTTGTGCCCCTGGATGTGAATTTGATTTTACAGATATTTGGTGTGATAATTGCTTGTTGTTTGGCTTCCACTATACGAAAGGAATATGAAGTTGTCTAGGGCAGGTGAGGTGTAGTTGTTCATTTTGAATATTTTGTGAACTCCTTTCGTTTGGGGAATACTTATTATCATTATACACTGTTAAATCCTATACCGACTAATATAAGATAGTTTAGTCATACTAAACTATAAGACATGGGTTCAATTCCGGAATTGAATTATAATTAGACATAATTGCAACCCCCAGTCCAAGGAATTGGAATTGGTGTAGAAGAATTGGAGTAGAATGAATTGAAATTATATTTGAAATTAGAAAAAAATGGGTGGAATTAATATTGGAATGGACCTTTTTTCTTAATCCCAATACAAATATAAATATAGCCACCTTGAGGTTTGAAATAATTAGTCTTTGCAAATATGGCAATGGCCCACAACAGAGGGGTGTGGGGTGTTATGAACATCGAGAGCTATCTTTGTTTTGCAACAGCGCACTGCTCAGAAAGCTTGATACATTCATGCGGTGTTGTGTCAGCGTTGGGTCAGCGTCGGGCGACATTGGGCCAGCATTGGTCGATGCTACAAGTTCGTCGGGTGGTGATGTACCATTTTAAGTCATGAAATCAAATATGTCTTTGATTTTAAATTTACAGTAAATATTTTATGTTTATATTCATGGCAAGTATTTTGTATATTGAATTTTTTGAGGGCCCCATGGAAGATGGGTTACTGTTCATTGGGTTTACCCTCTTTAACTAAAAATATTATTTTTATTATTATTGATATAAATGTACACGTGGATATTATCTAATTGCGGGTATTTAACAATTGAAATAACTGTTGAGTACTAGTAATGGTATACATACATCATAGTAATTAGCGCTCTTATTTGAATGCAAAAATATCTAAACCATACTTATAAATTGTATAGGTTATACTGACAGAAACCAGGTCAGTGAGAAATCCCCTTCTACCAAACCCACGCAGGGATTTTCAGATTTTTTCAGATGCAACCAGAGCTAGTCGCTGAGTGGACATGGCAACCTGCCAACACATCGAGTTAGCAAGCTGCCATTATCCACATGAGACCCTAACCTTCCCAGTCCTTGAGCTAAGATAGAAGGCTAGTTTTGTGAAATAGACCTATCTAACGGGGATACTTTTAATGTTTTCGTTCCGAAAACAGTCACATCTAGTTTCTAATAATGTTTAGTAATACACATTCTTATCATATGTTGTTTTTATTAATCAATAAGTTGATTGTACTTATTATATATACATGAAACCTTGTGTAGCAGTGTTGAAACTGTTCAGCCCGGGGATCGAACCAGCGACCCTGACATCGTGATGCCTGATCGCTACTAATCAATCAAGCCAGAGTCAACTCATGGCCCGAGTTCTACTCACTCCAATACACCATACACACACCCGGCTACACTTGTAATACTGAATAACTTCAAAGTTGTTCATACACCCTGGGGTGACAAGGGTATATTGCATTAAATGTGTTGTTATTATTATTTTCATAAATAAATATTCTATCCGTTAAATTAGACAATTATATAACTAATATATTTTAAAAAAATCAGGAATTAGGAGAGGAACTAGATATTATGAGTTGAAATTAGAAGAATTGTAATTAAAAAATCAAAATTGAGCCCAGGTCTGGTCACCATGCGAGTTTATGTGTTTGGATTGAATAGGCTAAGTGTATCTACCATTTCATTTCTCATCTTCAAATTGTGCATTGATTGTTATTTAACTTAAACTGCATAGAATGAAATGAAAATGCTAAATGTTGCAGAATAATTCGCTCATCAGTAAAAATAGAATAACAAAAATAGTTGATTATCTCGAAATTGATTGATCCAAGTAATTGCAACTTAACGTTGGGTAGTGCCATTTTTTATTCAGCCACTTTTCAAATATGTCGAACGCCGCATTCAAATACACAAACGCGAACCAAATGCAAAAGACCCATCAAATACCACACCATCCGGCCAGAGATATTCATAGCCAATATATCGTAACATACCTGTGCCTTCATTAGATGGCAACATAGAGAGAGTTGCAGACGAGTGTGCTGATATCTTGTATAAGTGTTCCACGAAAAGTGAGCAAAGAAGGTCAGAGACTTGTAATGCTGAAAAGAATCAGTGGTACCGCATCACGGAGGAGAAAGATAGCGCCTTACTGTGGAGACGAATAGGTTGGAACGGTAAATTTGATGCCAGTCCTTCATCTGGTGTCCCGTCAGATTAGAACTCCTAAACCCTGATGATACAGCTGCCCTGGTACAAGAAGACATAATCTCAGATACATATATAGCGATATTAGACAACCCAATTCAACCTGAAGAGGTGAAATACATGATAGACAAGCAATTAAAATCGGCTAAAAGTGCTGGACCTGATGGTATTGCCCCTGGTATATTCAAGCTATGACCCCAGGCATGGATTGTGTTTCTGTGTCAGCTCTTCAACATGGTGTTTTATGGTAACTATCCTAGCTGCTGGTCATATTCGAGACTTGTTACTATTTTTAAAAAGGGGCCAAGGAACTTATGTGGAAATTATGGCGGATTGAGTATGATGCAGAGTCTTGCCAAAATCTATGACTATGTAATGTGTAATAGACTATTGAAATGGTTTGTCCCTGATAGAGAGCAGGCTGGCGCCCAGCCAGGTAGAGGCTGTCTAGAACAAATTACCTCCCTTCGCCTGCTGATAGACTTTGCAGTGAAGAAGAAAACCAAACTTTATAACGTCTTCATAGACTTCAGTAAATCTTATGATAAAGTTCCAAAAAATGTGTTAATGCAAACTCTTACATCATTGGGTTGTGGTAGCTGTATGCTCTTCGCATTATTTTCAGTTTATAAAACCACCTACAGCATTTTTGGTTCTTCCGTCATCCTATCAATGATAGGGTTGAGACAAGGTTCTCCAACATCATGTTTCCGCTTCACGTTATTCACAAACAAGTTAATACGTATGCTAAAAAGTGTATGTCCACCAGATGTTTTTTTAGGATGGATCCATGCCTTACTCAAGATGGATGATACTGTTATCATGGCTTCAACACGTGATAAGTGCCTTAACAAAGTAGGGATCGTGCTTGATTACTGTGAGTCCCACGGTATGTTCCTGAACGCGCATAAGACCCAGTTCATGGTGATAAACGGATCAAGTGAGGACCGAATCCAGATGGAGTTAGCACACTTCTCAGGTGACATTGTTATCGAACATTGTGAAAAGTACACTTATCTAGGGTCAATTTTCACTGCGGATGGCAGTATGAATACAGTCTTAACAGAGCATGTGAAAGATAAATCAAAACATTTGTTAAAGCTAATTGCGTTTTTTCAGAAGGAGAAGGATTTCCCATTTTATGTTAAAAAAAATATTAGAAGCTGCTTTCCTCCCAACTCTTTTGTATGGCTGTGAGAGTTGGCTTACAGATAATGTGAGTAAGGTAGAATCCGTGTATATGACAGCAGTGAAGGCACTTTTGGGGGTTCGTGTAACTACTTGCAGTGACATTTGCCCAGTGAAATTGGGTCTACCACCCGTCGCAGCAATAATCAAAGATAAACAGAAGCGATTCTTTCAAACTATGCTTCGTGCTAGATCCACAAAGACAGATGACCCGTTTATGTACTGTTTAAATTTAGCCTTAAATAGCAGGAACAAAACAGCTCGTTACATGACAAGTGTTCTGGATTATCATGGTGATGTACTAACCTTGGCGCTGGACAGGGTAAGACACAATGTGCTGACCTCTACTTCATCCAAAAGACAGGCTTATGTACTCATGAACCCATCTTTGTCTGTGCACAACGTCTACACAAACATGGACTTAAGTGTACGAGTACCAGAACACCAGAGACTAGCTTTTTCGAGACTGCGCGTAATATCGCATAATCTGCGGATTGAGACGGGTTGGTGGGCTCGTATAACCCGTGAAAACCGGCTTTGCCCCTGTGGTCTCATGCATACCGAGCAGCACATAATCGAGAACTGCAACCTACTTAGTAACATCAGGAAGTGCTATCCTGGGATGACATTTTATTTTGACATTTTGTTAAATACGGCAGAACCCGACATGTTTAAAGTAATTTATGACATGCTTAATTATTTCTCATAACTCCGATCAGCTGGTTAGAATTCTAATGTTTAATGTAATTTTATAACTCTATATGCCACACGTCTTCAGCAACAAAGCTTTTCTTGGACCACTGTTAACACACATGTACTTACTTTGGTCAATAAAATGATCTATCTATGCGTCATTGGCAGGTATGTGGTTATTACCTCCGTCTAGGTATTATGTTTTAGCTCTCGTTGGTTAATGAATCTGTCTGTCCCCCTGATTACAAGAAAGGTAATTTGATAATTTGCAATAAACTGTTACCACAGGTGTGTTTCGGGCCAGGGAACAATCGATTAAATTTCGGGGAGGATCCGGATTACGATGCGTATACATGATCCACATCGAATTACATGGACTGGTAGTATAATACTATTTGATGTAACTGTATAGACGACTACTTTATGACGCCATGGTCCCTGCACTGTTATGATTGTATAGTTACTAGACCTATATCTGATGAATGAAATGGGGTTAATCTATGATGCCATAATTGCTCATCTTCAGTCAAGCTTTACTTCTAGTATTTACCACACTTAATGAATGAATGCAATACTACTAGACTACTATAGTTTTTAAGATCAATACATCATTAATTTCGGAGGAGGTTTGCAGTCTCGACTGACTGTCTAGTTATCTTTGCGTCTTGTTTATATCTTGTATCTTAGCTATAGTAGTATTTAGTCTAATATTTATTCACATTGGGATGGGAATTGCAGCACAAATTGAATGAAAATGACCCGATTAAATACATGGTTTTTAAATGAAAGCTCCTTATTGCGGTGGATTATACAATGATTCATTCGATTCTTATTATAGCAAATGTCATGTGGTGCATAAATGCAATAAGGGAGTTTAAAGGGTCAATAACGGTATATGTTCGCATCTTTTTTATTGTCATCCACAATTTATACCTTGCTTTATAACTCCCATGTGTTTCAGATGATTGGCATCTTCCTGGCATGCTGTCTGGCCCGGACCATCAAGAGAGAGTACGACATCGTGTAGCCAGCCGACAAACCAACACCACAGCTCCCCAATCCAGCGTTCTCCAGCCGCTCGACCAAGATGATTTCAGGCATGTGTTTTGTCGAGATGACCATATTGACCATTCACATGTCTGACATCTGGCGCGGCTGCTTTGAGAATATCGGCTCTGTTCCATTTAGCCATCACCTCCACCCTTGAACCTCAGCCCTGTCTGACACATCCAGTGCCGTGTCCAAACAAACACCTGCATTTTTCTCCATGCAAGACGTGAATTGATAAACAATTTATTCGTATTCTACGGTTGGAACGCCTTTTCTCACTCATGCGGTTTGTTTTCACCACGAGGCGTACTACGAGATCAGCCCATCTCGCACCTTTCCGTCTTGTTACTGCAATGTGTAAAGCCTACTAATTATGCTCATCATGAGTGTCTTTTGTGGTGAATTGTGTGAGAGCTACGACATCTTAACTCACAATTCTGTCCCGTCACCATCAAAAAAAGTGCCCCATGTTGGTGATAAGTATGGTTGGCCATCGTCTCACACGGTGGCTCATCATGTTGGAAGACATCGGACTATATCTGAAGACTTCTTTGTAGAGGATACGCGCCATAAAGACATCGATTTTGTGTTTGATATTCACTGAGCATACAGTCGACTTACTACTCTCACTTCCACGTACCCACTGAAAGGGCTTCGATAATACTGGTGATGTACATTTGTATCAAAAGTATGATATCTTTCCACACAACTCCATACCGAACATAATAAAGCAACCCTTGCAATGAGTATGTGATGGTACATGACAGCAAGCTTCTATAAAAATAACATCGACGACCTGGAAAATTAGAGAATCCACTCGCAAGTTTCTGAAAGGCTTGGACCGTCATGAATTAGAGGGTACTTTTGAAAAGTCTTTGAAATTTTCGTCATGGTGTATTTTAATTTTTGGGTGGATTTAATTGGGCCTAATATCTGTTTAGACGTTGTGGATTCACATCAACTGGTGGAATCCTAAATGGAAATACTGGGTTTGCTCGAAGAAGAGAATATCAAAAGTTTTTCTATGAATATCCATTTGGATTTGTAGCTTTTCCCCTACTCCCTCACTCCCAACAACTCAGCTCTAGCATCTGAAATATATCTAGTCATAACTACTGCGGTAGTATATTGTATTACCAGAAGCAGTACCTATTTCGCCATCTCGAGCTAAAAGGTCTCATCTGACACTCACTGGAGTGGCAGATATGACACTTTAGCTCCAAGGTGACGATTTGCAAAAGCACATTGCAAAGGGTGCGTTACTTTTCCAAGTGCCTCTAACATAATGTAACAAGACATTCATCGGTTGTGGACAAGTAACAAGGCAAGTCGTATTTTGGCGCACGTTTATTCATTTATCTATTAGATTGAATTAAACTTAGAACATGATTGAAATTTTACCTGAAATCACTGTGCATTTTGTTGCAATTCGGTTTTTGATTGTTGTAAATTAAATGTCAATTTTAACAGAGATGCCCTTCATTCTTGGAAAGGCAAAAGTTGGAAACTTGCACCTTTCATGGGATAGATCGCTATATCGTCGTGTATTGTAAATACTGGTATATACTATTTGATATGTTGTGTGATATCTTTGAAATATTGTATGCACTATGAATCTGCGGGCAGAGAAGGCCGGTCCGCACATCGCCAAGCAGAACACTGGCCCGACATTGGGCTAACCTCCTTGGACTGTCCTTTCAAAACAGCTGGGCCGAGGTTTTGTATATTTTCTATTCACTCGCTCATCACCCGACTTGGTGCCAGTAGGGCATATATATGTAGTGTAACCTTACCACAAACACCAGTATGTTTGCACGTCTACAAAACTAATTATAGTGATATTTAGTGACAAATGGACTGGAACCAATTAAAATGGCTGTACTGTTGGTTTTGAAGTATTGGCTATGTGTGCCGTAAAACGTCATAATTGTAGCGTGAAAAAATGTGAAATTAACACCGACTGTTTTGTTGAATAAATCAAACAGATTGTTTCATCAATTGTTTCTGTCAGTAAGTTGTGATTTTAACCATTGTCCTACTGAATTGTCTTTTACTAATTTTCATTCCTTTGCAGCTGGAATTGCTGACGCAATATTCAGCTAAAAATGACGGAAAAACATTTCTATTCGTGAAAATAGACCTCCCTTATATCAAATTATTTGATTAACAGAGCGTTTACGACAACATTTTTAGATAATTGAGTGGCGTTCGATTTGAAATGTGCTTGGAACCTGGTAGGACAATGGTTTAGTTCTAGTTTTACGGTACAAGTTTTAGGGCTAGACAATGCTAGGAGAATCCTAAATGCCAGCTGATTTGTCGTACACGGTTGTGCATTTAACACATCTCGCTATGTATGGAGATGACCGCATTATCATTCGTACACCCCTGCTACTGTACATAATTATAGATTTTTCTCAAATTCTTATCGACTAGTTTAATGTGACGCGTGTGTTTCAATTTGTAATTGGGTACAGTCTACTTCAGCTGCGAACTATGTGACATCAGAAAGGTCTCTTAACGCCGACCGTCTGGTGCGATTGCTTTGCTGGCGTGAGTCACACTGTATCCGAGCGTTATCCCAGATGTGTACGTGGATATTTATTCTTGGGACGATAGTGTCTGAAGAAGAAAAAGAAAATTATTTTTGTTTAAACGATGTACATAGTAATATATCTTCACCTTATATATGTGCTGTACACAACGTTATGCCCTTTGGTATTAGTTACGTTAATATTGTTCCCAGTGTTGTTTTATTGTTGGGCCACAGTTTGTGGACTGTGGCCCAACAATAAAACAACAATGTATGAGTGCACGTCCTGCAGAAATTCTACAGAGCATCTCCAGAAAACACGGTTCAATGCTGGGCCGAAATCTTTGAAGTTGGCCCAGCATTGAATCGTAATTTACGTCTACAGTGGTTTTTGTATCATTGACACACATTGACCAAGTCATTTTTATCATATTTGTTGTGAAGCAGTATTAAAGCCTCTGATATTTTACGTCTGGAACCTCAACCACCGATACGTTCAAAAATTAAATTGTCTTTATTTAATAGGTATCGACATACGTAGGACTATAGATAAGATTGCACCATGATAAATTATGGATTCTCTTTCATTTCTGCTAAATCTCAATTCCCATGTTATTATTTCACCATGCTCTGGAAAAGAGCAATAGAATTGTTGTTATTTTTTGTATCATACAGACATGTGATCATTCGTTAAGATTAGGATTTTTTATTTTCTAGACATTTGCTGTCACGTAGATTTTTGTTTACAAGTGCTTGACTTGTTCTCACTGGATTGAATGTTTTTTTAATCAATTAATTAAATTTATATCGTAGCCTTTTCAGTCAGATGGTTTTTTCAGTTTTTATCCCTCGGCCCGTTGGGCCCGAAGGGGTATTGTCGTCCCCTTCGTGCACCGCCGCCGCCGCACACACTCTTTTGGCTACTACACCAACATGGTTCAACAGATTAAATTCATAATTCATACAAACATTCAACCCCTTCCTGAACTTTTTTTCACCCAAGGTCAAAGTCATAGGTCAAAGTCATAGGTCAAGGTCAAAGATTTAAAAAAATCTTGTTAACGCGATCACTTGAAAAATAATTTTTGGATCTCTCCAATTTTTTACGTGAAGTTACCCATTTTTTACGTGAAGTCACCCATGAGTATGGAGATCACCTGATTAGATTTTCAGCTTTCCACCAATAATCAAACCTGGCGACTAAATTTTTTTTTTCGAATTAATTTTTTTTATAATTCCCTTGAAACCTGGTATATATAGGTTTTCAGGGTCTGCGAGTCTGTTGGCATTATTCGTTTTCGCGTGCAACCGAAAACGAGGCTATGGCGGCCATCTTTATTTTTTAATTACAAAATTCCTTGTTAACGTGATAACTTGAAAAATAATTATTGGATCTCTCCAATTTTTTATGTTAAGTTACCCATGAGTATGGAGATGACCGGATCAGAATTTCAGCTTTCCACCGATAATCCAAATGGCCGCCACCTGGCGACTAATTTTTTTTACCTTTTTTCAAATTCCCTCGAAACCTGGTATATATATATAGGTTTTCGGGGTCTGTGAGTCTATTAGTAATGTTCGTTTTCTTGTGAGACTGAAAACTAAGCTGCGGCGGCCATTTTGGTTTTATCAATTTTAATGAATCGTTCTCATTTTCAATTAATTGCCTTGAAACCTGGCATATATAGAGTCACTGCATGAACCGAGGGGTATTTGAGTGCTTGCACGGTATTTTTTTTATTCAGGGCACAATTGCACTGTTTAATTGGCATAACCCTAATAAGAATGTCCTAAATTTATTGTCATTTATTTAACAATATCAATGTAATTTGGAGGTGGGGCATTTCTCCTAATTTGCCATCACCTTCTAAAAAGAAGGCCTGACCGCCTCATTCTAGAAATGCAAATGGCGGTTGTATATGTTATGTACGTAGTACATAGCTGCATGACTGTTTTGTGCGTGTGATTTTTTCTAAGATGACGTTGAGTTGAAAATATTTACAAAACTTGTTATGTACATAATGGTAGGACTACTACTTTCATGTATAACTGTTGATTGCGTAGTCTACACCAGAGCGTGATATATCGGTCGATTGAGCAACACATGTAGCGCTAAAAGGGTTTATCTGCCACCTAGTGACGGATTAAACCCTTCAAGGGAGATAGGTCATTAGTGTCCAGCCCGCGACCTGTCTCCACCATGACATACTGCTCAGCGTCAGTATATTTTTTTCAATGGCCTAGCAGGTTATAACGTCTTTTTTGATAAAATAAAGTTTCTTAAGACAGATCAGCCCCCCCCCCCTTCCCCCCAGCAAACTCAGACATTGGACCATTTCTGGGTTAATGTTAGGCCAATACTACAGACGCTGTTCCAACATTAACCCAGCATCGGTGTTTTCTTGATCATAGCCTGCGTCATGACATAGCACTGCTAGAAACAAACTATGGATACTCCCCACACAAATCAACCTTCTTGGGGCTAATGGGTCTTGTGTGCTACAAGGCGACAAAACGTTGATCATATTCCCTGGTCCTGGTGTTGTTTGTTTTCATGCATTTGCACCCGCCGCTTTAAATATATATAGTCATGACCGGTTTTCCGTTTGGTGCAATTTTTTCATACCCACTCTTTTAAAAATAATTAATGTAGTACTAAATCGAGTCGAGAATATAGTGATTGTTAGTAGTAGTTCCGTCACTTGAAAAATCAAGGAATACTCCTTGTTGCCTATTACTGAAAAGGTAATTTAGAACATTAAATGTGTACAGTTCGTTACAACAGATCAGGTAGTGCGCATTATAAAATAGTTGTGGGATTTTTCTAATGATCTTCATTTATGTTTCACGGAACTAATGAGGTGCATGATAAAATAGAAACAGGTGTCTATTGTATACAGTCTAGGGATTATGTTCTGGAACCATTTTAACATTTGATATGTTACTCCGAAATGATTTAGACACTTGATAGTGGGTGGGGTGCAGACACCTATGTGATAGGTGTCTCTCTGCTGGGGTTGCCATCCAAGGTAGTCATTCTGCTTAACTCTTGCTCTTGTAATAACCATGCAATTTTTTTTCGCTCACAGACTGATATTATGCAATTTCAAGCATTCGCTTTTAGTTTTCCAGCACCACTTCTCATTCGTCGTCTTCTCATTTCTTACTGAAATTCATATATATTAACCTTTCTTCTCTCCGAAGTAGACACGAAAGCAATATTTGTAATCAAATATAACCGTAGAAATCCGGTTAGGTTGAATTGTAAGGGTTCTATTGCCCGTAGCATCTAAAGTGTTGAAAGTGCCAACGATTGCTAGCGAATATTTTGTTTGACCATTATTGCTTAGCAGTCATCTCCTAAAGAAAAGAGAAGCATTGTAGGCCTACAACATAGCTAGTTGATACTAAACAAAATATTTCCTGGCATTCAACACTTTGACTGCTAGGAGGCTGTAGTTCAGAAGTCCCCTATCGTTTGTTTATAGCAGCATACATAAAAGCCGAGGAAGCAGTGGTTCACCCAGCAGGATCTCTATTTTTGATATAGCCTAACTGTGTAGCATAGCGTCACTTTTTTCATTCACCTTGAAATTGTTTCATTGTTTATAATGGTGGTCGAGATATTTTCTGATGTGAGATGTAGCTATTGATACCATTTTTTCAGAAATGATCAATTTATTGGGACATGGTTGATGTTGTCTGTCTGACTGGTCTATTGCTTCTCAATAAAGTGATCTTTACTCACGTTAGGTGTTGTTTTGATTTGGCGTAATGAGGAAAGAATACATCTAATCTTTGACCACTATCTCCGTTGTTTACACACGTGTCTGACCAGACACATCAGCCTACATCACTATGAGGTGCGTCTATCCTTCAAATCTGTATTAGAAAATTAGTGAAGAACACAGTCATTATTAGAAAGAAGTTTGTTTCTAATAATACCAGTGTTCCGATCTGATTATCAGGTATAGTCGTTAGCAGAACCCCTCCCCTGTGTCTACCTCACCCTTAAGCTCCCAAATTTTCATAAACGGGTTGTGTGCGCATAGAAACTGATGACAAAATTAAACCTGGTGTCCTTTAGAAATAAATAGTAGTTGATGCTTCATCACAGTAACTTGATTTTTGGTTTTTCTCAGTCCTTAATAAATATTTGGTATGTACAATATAACCTTTTTTTTATAAATAATAAATCAATTTCTGTTAACTTGAATAAATACATATTTAACTATTTATCATGTTTATATTCATGTTTATATATCTTCGACATTTGCCATAAAGCTAGAAGTCAAAAGCTTATAACAAATCAAGGGAATAAAATATAATATATGCTATTGCTCAGCATAAAAATCGATCCTGGGTCAAATCACACCAAACAGGCAGGATACATTCAAATCATGTCGGTTTAATGCTGGGCCAGCATCGAAGAAGGTGGACCATAAAAAAAACATCGCTTTGACGTACATAAGCGCTGTTTTTTCTACAAAGTTATACAGTTGGGTCATATTAGGTAATTCCGTGACCGTTGCTTGCAAAGGAAAGTTTTATGATTGATTTGCCTTCTATGGACATCAAGTAAAAAAAATAGTCTCCATGCCTTCTCAAAAGCCTGGGCGGAATTTCTGAAAGCCCAAAATTCAAAATGGCTGCGAAAATGTAATAATAAAAATGAATTTCTAATGATTTACCACATAGGTTTGTTTAATTTATGGTTTCCTTGGTCTTTTTGGGTCGAGAAATTCAATTTTTGACTTCTCGAGAAAATTAAGACCTTTATTTTGCCTACAAATCCAAGATTGCCGCCGTTTCAGTCTCTAGATTTGATAATAAAAATACATTTATCCAGTGTTTCAATTCCGGGCCAGCGTCGCATACGGTTGCCCAGTATTGAACCAATATTGTGTATTTGGTATGGACAGTTGAAACCTTTCAAATAACAGTTGCAATTCTTTTCAAACACAAAACGTTGAATCAATGTTGTTTTATTGTTGGGCTAGCGTCGCGGATAGTGATACAACATTAAATCAACAGAGAGACAAGTCAATGTGTGTACTGTGCACCCTGAATGCGATTCCATTTGACAAACAAATATATTTATAACTGCAAAAACTCAGGAGGGACTTCTGAAATTTGAGCCTGAAATCCGAAGTCGAAAATTACAGTTCAGAATGGCTGCCAAAAAACTCATACACGAAATTCCAATCAATCTGTCATAATAAAAATAACCCAACCAAATTCAAAATGGCTACCACAAAAACTCATGAAACCTAGCCCAAATATTATTGTTACTTAAAAAGTCACAATTCATCTAGTTATATTTGGGCTCTGCCCAAATATATTGGTTTCTCTTTGGATCTTTAATCTTATTATTCTGTGGAGGTTTTTTGCGACGCTATTTCTCCCTGCGTATTTACCCAATCAACATGAAATTTGGACACGATATATTAATCAGGTATACTGCTATGACTTTTCTAAGTCATACAGCATGTTCTTCCGGATTTATCCGGGATTCTCTAGATCCTTATAGGCAAAAGGCAGTTTCTGCTTACTTGTAAAGTTTTGGCTTTGCACGACAGTAGGCCTATACTAGGTACCAATGTTTGTAAAATGGTGTGCGTGGCGAGTGATTACCCATTCATTGCCAGGAGGGTGAAGAGTGTGCCCCTATGTCCACACCGACTCCACACTTTAGTCTCTAGATTTCATAATAAAATTACATTGATCCAATGTTTCAATTCCGGGCCAGCGTCTCAGACAGTAGCCCAGTATCGAACCTATATTGTGTATTTGGTATGGACAGTTGCAACATTTTAAATGCTACAATTAAAATAACAGTTGCAATTCTATTCAAACACAAAACGTTGAATCAATGTTGTTTTAATGTTGGGCTAGCGTCGCAGATAGTGATACAACATTAAGTCAACAGAGAGACAAGTCAATGTGTGTACTGGGAACTCTGAATGCGATTCCATTTGACAAACAAATATATATCTATTTAAAAGTGCAAAAGCTCAGTGGGGGCTTCTGAAATTTGAGGTCTGAAGTCTAGAGTTCCAGATCAGAATTCTTGTCTAGTCAACTTTGCGTGAGGCCGTTTCAGTGGAATGAAATTTTTTGTAAGCTGACTGATACTGATTTGATAGATCATTTCTTTCAAGATGTGAACGAATTCGATTTGCTATAACTTTTTCTATGATTTTCGATACAAAGTTTAGGTTTGACACTGGTCTGTAATTTTTCATGTCAACTTTTGATAAAGATGGCTTCTTGAGTAGAGGCATGACATGTGATGTTTTAAAAATGTCTGGAAAAACTCCCGAAATCAAAGACAAATTAACCATTTGTGTGATTGGAACCAACAAAACATCTAAGCAAGATTTTAACAACTCAGTAGGGATCGGATCAAGATCGCAAGTTTTGCTAGGTGAATTTAAAATTGTTTTCCTCACTTCATCAGCAGTAGCCGGTTCAAAAGAAGTCATACGTGATTTAACTGTCGGAGATTTAATGTCCGGCATATTATGAATATCGTTGGTAAAATTCATACGTATTTTCTCGGTTTTGTCCATGAACAATTTCGAAAACGATTCAGAAAGTGATTTTATAGCAAAAAAAGCTGGGACAGATGGAGACTGTGCTCTGTGAAGATATTTTTCTAAAATGTTCGTGGATTATCTGAGGTTGTATTGATACAATCTGCATAATATTCAGGCTACGCCGTGCATCGCTCATGATTTTATTACAAAGATTTGCCTGTTTTCAGTACCTCGATCTATCTAAGAGAGATCTCGGGACCGTGTTATATTGCTGATAAAGCTCAGAACAGGTTAAGTTTGGATGGCTAATTAAAACAAAAAGTTTAATTCTGAAATAAAATCTATAAGAGGTATGCCTTTAACACATCTGTATGAAAAACTCTTCTTGATAGGATGAGATATAAGTTTGAAACCAACATCGGCTATCACTGTCATGTGACCAGATAGACCATCGGATGGATATACAGTCTTTATCAAGTCACATCAGTTGAATTAGGTCACAGTAGCTATTTTTTCAAATGAAAAACTGAATTTGACGTATATTCTCATATTCAAATGTAAACCGATATGAGTCGAGATTTGGATTTTTGCAACAAACGAATAACATGTCTTCTTTTATAGGCCTACATCAACGCTATCATTTGTATTGATTTTTGTGTCCTTTGACCCCATATATTTGTGTTATGTTTTTTTTCATATAAATTGTTTTTAATGTAATGTATATATTAGTAATTAGTATTTAATTTCCAACAATTTAAGTATAAATATGACTATATAACAAAAATTTAATTTGTATTGATTTTTATGACCTTTGACCACAGCTTGGGGTCAATTGACCATCTGCCGTTTTTTATGTCCAGACAGTACATATAATCAAATTTTTCCAGCCAAGCCTAATGGACACTATCCTACTCAACCTTCGCTAGCTCATGCAGTAATATTGTAGATAAGAAATGATGTATGAAATGATTCTTATTTATTCCTTTAATACTCGCTTTAATATTCACTTTAATAATTAGATTTCAAAACTTATTTTGACTGTGGTCTGTGTGAAGTACACTATGTACCATATTAGACTCGAAACAAGTGACAATGCATCAAAATGAGTCATTTCGGATGATTAATAGGCAAATAATTGGAATTTTAAGGATATGGTGGCCATCTTGGACGCCATCTTGAAAATAATATTTTTTTCATGGTCAGATTTTGGTAAACTTTTGATATGTTATTAAGCACTCGGATTTAATGATTTAACTCGGATTTAATGAATTTATACCTTAGCTGACCACTCCCGCTATACGGGAAACGGATCACTTTTTGCAGCACAAAAGTGTTGTTAACCTTCACGCTTGCTTGGCAATCAAAACAAGGCACTCAAAATGTGGCTCTCAGATTTTATATTTGTATGCTTTGGTCACATTCCGCCTCTATCGTAGACGTGCATAAAAAACATGCAGGGAATTAATCAAGTGTTTATGCCGTAACAGCCACTGCACTTGTCGGAGCAAATTCAAGACGGCTGGCCTGCCATGTGCACAGCTGTGTTTTTGTGAAAGACAATGTACATGACTCAATCAAGTTCCATCCGATGGCTAAGTTCTAAAAAATAAAACTATTGTGCTTTATGTCATGCTTTATGTTTTCGATGAACGACATAAAGGGCATTGATAACCATTGTTGTAATAATCAATCAATAAAATAATCAATATTTAATAAATAATCAATCATCAATCTCTCATCATTATTCCTAACAGGAATTTATTTAAATAAGGAAGCCAAACTGGTTGCCAGTCGTTATTCAGCCACAATTGGTTGGATAATTGTGGCATTATATAATATTGTTTTTAATTATTAAGATCAACTATTTTTTCAAATTTTTGGTAATTTTGGTGGCCATCTTGGATTCAGATTTTTTTTAATGGTCCCTTAATAGTACAATAATATAAGAATCGAATTCACTACCCTTGAAAACATGGGCTTAGATAGTAAAATCAAACTTATATTGAAATTAGAGCTGAAGTTATTAGGAGATTCGATTTCGGTCATAAACGGCGGCCATCTTCAAGAGGTTACGGACTTCAGATCAAGTGTATCTTGCTCAATTTGAAATCAGCATACCTTTAAACCTCTTCTAAAAATTGATCCCAACATCTTTCCCAACGTTTGACAGTTATCCGCCTCACTATCATGCTTATATTGTGGAAGTGTGCAATGTGTCTCTGATATATTTACTATGGCATTGGGTGGATCGAGAGGGCTGTTATACCGTACGGCAATCAAACTAAAGTGTAGATGTGTTGACTGGCGTCTTCTCAATCATGAGCATTGCCTCAATATTCGGCGGCAATATTCCTTTATTTTCTATTTTAACCTTTGTTCGTGTTACAAATGTACATAGGCTAATATGTGTGTTTAAACTAGGCTTAAAATATATAAAACTGTATTCGTTCAAACAAACGTTTGTTAATCTAATAAAATAATTTTCAAGATATGTTTTTTTGAAAAATAAACGCAAAATATTAACATACAATTCAGCAGGTTATTACATAATGCAGTTAAACTTAGCCAGTGAAAACCGACTGATGATGAGTGTAGGAATGATGCTGTGATCATATCATTTTTGGTCAGTACCAGCCACTTTAAACCGCCGGTTAATACTAGTTAGAAGGATATCGCCCTGTACTATGTTACGGGTTAGAACGCAGCATATATCTGAAACGTAAGATACTCACATCATCACAAATGGTTCAAATGCCCAAACTATTTTTCGAGAGGGGTTTTAAAAATGTTCTCACACGATCAATAACTGATAGAATATTTCTAAAATCAGTTGGGTGCATTCATAAATGGTCAGTGGGTTAGATAAATTCAATTAAAATGGATTTCGAGGGCGTTAATAAGAGTTTAATCTATCGCATGCCACCGGTGGAACGCCATCTCGTGGTTCAAATATGTGATGTTTGGCTTTTGCTAATTAGTTAATACAGAATGCAGTGAAGCATCAACTTAGTTAATCGGTACCAGACAGTGTAAACCAAATAATGCTGATATCAAATCACTTTCGGTTTATTGTTTGTATATAGGCTGAGCTCAAGCGATCACATTGTGATATCCCCCATAACAACAAACAAACATGGACTCCTGCTTGTCAAATCATGGGTAGGGCCTACATTATTATGTGCACAATCACCGCCCTCTTCATTTCATTCTACCATCGATCAAACATGTTTCCACTGGCTCGGGCGTGGTGTGGTATAACAGACTACTGATACTTGGTAAGTAGGCCTAAGTTTCATATACTTGACGTTGTAATCAGTCTTTTACGGGATAGAACTACATAGCTCCAGGTTTGAATTAATGTGGTCGTGTGGTGCAAGTATGACAGTAATGTGTTCATAAAACTTAAGCGGTAACTTTACCAATTTCGTAAGAAGGTTTTAAGAACTTATGTGACGTCGTAGGGACACTAACAAATTAAGAATTAAAGATTTGTTTTATTGACCATACGAACCTTTGCGACTGAGACTATACTAGAGATAACGTATTCTCTGATAGAAAAGAGATTTTTCGGGAAAACTATTGTGTAGGTCCATCGCATCGTTTTTCGCTTAAGAGTCCTCTTTGTATACGTTTTATTCTTGAACAAACTTGCAGGAACCCTGTTTGTGTGAAAGAATTTTTCTGTTCTATAATATAATGAACATTTAAGAAGATTGTTTTTTGTCAAAGGCTGCAGTTTGGTACTTTGGCTTATTTAACAAACCTTTAATGTTCTTTGTTGCACCTTCAGGTAACGTGTTTTTTTTTAGAAAAGTTTTTTTTTCAATTGTAATGTGTAATGTGAATTAGTCTACATGACAACATCAACCACGCTGCAGATCATATTTAAAAAGGTACTCCCTGATTGATGGCAGACCACGATAGGCTGCGGTGCAATCTCTATTATATCAGTAGAACTCGTGAAAAGCTCGTCATAATTATTATAATGCCATAGGGCGTTATCTGCACTCATCTGTCCAGCGACCTTGACGTCACATAGATTCATGGAGTGACGTGGGCTAGTGGGTGTTGTTACACCAGAGGCCGGCCATGATGTCAATGCATAATATTGGCGTTAACGTTATATGTTGTGCTGCTTATGTTTTCTTAGCCGATCACATCAATATTATTGAGAGAAAAATGTGTGTTCAAACATCAAGATTTGCAAATGCTTAATTGGTCTAGAATTTAACACATGCGAGTAATTGTCACCCAATTGAAGTTGTGGGTCGCGGTAGCGAGACACAACTTCAAGTGGGTAAACTTAGCGGGAAAAGTGTTAATGCCAATGTGCTGCACTTAACACAATGACAACACTACGCTGCTCAAGTTCAAAAGCATTTTCAAGTGCATTACAACGATCCTTATGACTCTTAACTGTAGTCTGGCTTAGGGTTATAATGGTTAAACTGTAGTCAGGCATTAGCGTTATAATGGTTAAGCTGTAGTCTGGCTTAGCGTTATAATGGTTAAACTGTAGTCTGGCTTAGCGTTATAAGGGTTAAACTGTAGTCAGGCATTAGCGGTATAATGGTTAAACTGTAGTCTGGCTTAGCGTTATAATAGTTAAACTGTAGTCTGGCTTAGCGTTATAATGGTTAAACTGTAGTCAGGCATTAGCGTTATAATGGTTAAACTGTAGTCTGGCATTAGCGTTATAAGGGTTAAACTGTAGTCTGGCTTAGCGTTGTAATGGTTAAACTGTAGTCAGGCATTAGCATTATAATGGTTAAACTGTAGTCTGACTTAGCGTTGTAATGGTTAAACTGTAGTCTGGCTTAGCGTTGTAATGGTTAAACTGTAGTCAGGCATTAGCGTTATAATGGTTAAACTGTAGTCTGGCATTAGCGTTATAAGGGTTAAACTGTAGTCTGGCTTAGCGTTGTAATGGTTAAACTGTAGTCAGGCATTAGCGTTATAATGGTTAAACTGTAGTCTGGCATTAGCGTTATAAGGGTTAAACTGTAGTCTGGCTTAGCGTTATAATGGTTAAACTGTAGTCAGGCATTAGCGTTATAATGGTTAAACTGTAGTCTGGCATTAGCGTTATAAGGGTTAAACTGTAGTCTCGTTGTAATGGTTAAACTGTAGTCAGGCATTAGCATTATAATGGTTAAACTGTAGTCTGACTTAGCGTTGTAATGGTTAAACTGTAGTCTGGCTTAGCGTTATAATGGTTAAACTGTAGTCAGGCATTAGCGTTATAATGGTTAAACTGTAGTCTGGCAATCGCGTTATAAGGGTTAAACTGTAGTCTGGCTTAGCGTTGTAATGGTTAAACTGTAGTCAGGCATTAGCGTTATAATGGTTAGACTGTAGTCTGGCATTAGCGTTATAAGGGTTAAACTGTAGTCTGGCTTAGCGTTATAATGGTTAAACTGTAGTCAGGCATTAGCGTTATAATGGTTAAACTGTAGTCTGGCATTAGCGTTATAAGGGTTAAACTGTAGTCTGGCTTAGCGTTGTAATGGTTAAACTGTAGTCAGGCATTAGCGTTATAATGGTTAAACTGTAGTCTGGCATTAGCGTTATAAGGGTTAAACTGTAGTCTGGCTTAGCGTTGTAATGGTTAAACTGTAGTCAGGCATTAGCATTATAATGGTTAAACTGTAGTCTGGCTTAGCGTTATAAGGGTTAAACTGTAGTCAGGCATTAGCATTATAATGGTTAAACTGTAGTCAGGCCTAGCGCTATAAGGGTTAAACTGTAGTCTGGCTTAGCGCTATAAGGGTTAAACTGTAGTCAGGCATTAGCGTTATAATGGTTAAGCTGTAGTCTGGCTTAGCGTTATAAGGGTTAAGCTGTAGTCTGGCTAGCGTTATAAGGGTTGAACTGTAGTCAGGCATTAGCATTATAATGGTTAAACTGTAGTCTGGCTTAGCGTTATAAGGGTTGAACTGTAGTCTGGCTTAGCGTTGTAATGGTTAAACTGTAGTCAGGCATTAGCATTATAATGGTTAAACTGTTGTCTGGCTTAGCGTTGTAATGGTTAAACTGTAGTCTGGCTTAGCGTTATAATGGTTAAACTGTAGTCAGGCATTAGCGTTATAATGGTTAAACTGTAATCTGGCTTAGCGTTATAAGGGTTAAACTGTAGTCAGGCATTAGCATTATAATGGCTAAACTGTAGTCTGGCTTAGCGTTGTAATGGTTAAACTGTAGTCTGGCTTAGCGTTATAATGGTTAAACTGTAGTCTGGCTTAGCGTTATAATGGTTAAACTGTAGTCTGGCTTAGCGTTATAAGGGTTAAACTGTAGTCAGGCATTAGCGTTATAATGGTTAAACTGTAGTCTGGCTTAGCGTTATGGCCATCCCCCTACCGCATCGGTGGGCAATGATACATCTATTTTAAATACATTAAAGATCGTTTTATGTTGTCCGTATTCAACTCAGCAACATTATTATTTCGATCAACTCAGCAACGTTTATGAGTTGATCACTCAACTCAGAAACGTTGCTGAGTTGACCAAATTTAGCTTTCTGTCTCACTAATGTAATTAAGACTAAAAACGTAACTCTATAAATGTGAAATGCAATTAAAAAATATGTTTTAAATTAAATTAGACTGAGAGAGTATTCGCTTATGTAGACATTTTTACAACAATGAAAAAACGTTGAAAACAAAAACGTTGCTGAGTTTACTGAATTCTGCTTTCTGTCCCCCTTTTTGTAATTAAAACTGAAATTTTAACTCCGTCAATGTGAAATGCAGTTGAAAAGAAGCTGCTTTTGATTGAATTAGAGTGAGAGAGTATTTTAGAAGTTGTTTACATAAAAAAAACTACAAATAACACTTAGTTAAATTTCTAAATCAAATTTACCCTCATTATATTGGCATGTATGTATTGTACAATGGCCTCCGAAATACATTTTCAAATTAGGCTTGTTATGATCCCATTTCTTTTTTGTCTTTATAATGATAAACCAATTTTTTTTTTAGAAAATGGGGCTCAAGTGTTTAGAGATCTCGTAGATGCGCTTAAAATATGACTTTTACGTGCAATTATCGTGCTTTGTCAACTCAGAAACGATAATGTCAACTCAGCAACTATATAATTTCACAATAAAATCACTGTTCTGTCTTAGCAATTTTTATTTCAAAAAGGGTTATAACTACTAACATATCAGTAAACTATCATACAAAGCAATTTATGATCTCTCAAATTTGAAAATGATCAAATATATATATATAATTCGTTGCTGAGTTGACATTTTATTTTTACGGTCCTTCACAAGAACACATATTTTTTTATAAATGTGTTTGAGATTAAGCTCTGATATTTTAAATGTGTATCTCATAGACCCTACCCTCAATATTTGACCCTATTATATATAATTTGAAGCGACTTGTTTTTTTTCAAAAATACAGATTGAAAGACCCCTTAAATTGTATATTCACCCGTATATCAATGGTATATTCTTGTCAATATGACATACTTGATAACAAATTATAGAGGATGTAGCAATTTAGAATCTACGATCTAATTATTAAAAAAAAACTGGGTTTCAGCATATTTACTTAGGTCGCAGTTTCTTTATTTGGCATCTAATATCGAATATAGTTCTTTGTGAATTCATGTTTTTGCCCAAAGCTATGTACATGAATATTCTTTATTGAGATAATTTTTTAAGTATAATTTAGGTTGATAAAGTCTGTAAATATCATTAGTCATGGCGTGGCGTGTTGTGACCTGACATAACATATCAATTAAAACATGCAGAACACAGCTAGTAACTGTAATACAATTCTCCACTGTACATATATACATATTTATATATTTATTTACTTTAGTTTATTTAAAATAATAAGTAGATAATTACCTGTGGTCGGTAGTCAGGGTTTATAACCAACCAAGGATCGCGTGCCGATCACTTGAACAGATCTCATAATATCCCCTCGTCATTCAACGATTATTACAAGCACACCTCGACACATCGGCAGAGTGATGTCTGGCTTTTAGCCTACATGGGTGTATTTGTAATGGTAATATTATATGCCGGGAACTATAATGAAATTATATTTAAAAAGTTGTGTAAAATGGTTATGAAATGTGTTATAAATGTATATAATATCTCACTCATCTTTTCCAGATCAATTCACTCGTGCACTCCGCATGACGGGGATATATAGTTGTAATGCAGGCTCGATATTTTGTTGTTATTGAATTACAGCAGTATAGTTAAGAATGTGAATGGTTTGATTTATTTTTTATACAGTTTGAAGCACGTTGAAGTTGAGCAGGTGAATACACAAGTGATAGACAATGGGAAGTGGCTGTTGTAAAGGACGAGCTGTCTGTCCGTGAGTTACCGTTTACAATGCATATTGATCTTGATTTTGCGATGACGTAGTTGTTCCCTGTAATTTGGCTGACGGCTAATTAGCGTCTTCATGGTGTATGTCCGTTTGTCAGTCAGCTCTGAAGGTTGTCTCACGTAGACCTACGAGATTGATATGAACGCTCCAATATGGCTCTCGTTTAGAAATTTGTTATTTTGACTTCTCGGTGCGCCTGACTCACATAATTCTTGATGCAAGTGATCACCCTGCAAGCTCGCTGGATAGCTCGAAAATGACAAAAAAATATGTTTAAGATGGTCTTTGCTCTGATATTTATCTTGTATGCGCTATTGACTATCCAGTTTTGAATTTTATGTTTTGATACTTAAAGCAGCTCTTTGGGATGACATCAATTTTCGTTTTTAGTTTTGTAATGAACTAGTGTATCCCCCTGATCATGTTTTTATTTTTTTCAGAGTTTTTAGAGTTTTTTTAGTGTTTTAGATTTTGAAAAATATTTTTTATCAACATTTCCATGAATCCGTTTAAAACCCGTTGGGTGGACAATGAGTGCTGCAGGTGTATCCCCCCATGTTCTGACTATAAGACACCAATTAGCGGCGATTGCTTTGATCTAACCGTCCAAGACGTGGCGGCCATTTCGAATCTGCTCAGTACAATTTTTTAAAATGAGACAGTCTTGTCTTAAAAAAGGTTAATTTGTAAGGGAAAATAATTGAGTTTGCCGGTTTTTATTATTTACTTTTGAAACTTGTTCATCGCGTCAGTTTTCGGGACGAGTTCAAAAACGGCACGGACAAGATTTAAAAGCAAAATCATGCAGATATTTTTGACTGTATTGAAACGTGTTCATCGCCAATTTTCCGGACGATTTTTAAAATAGCTCATATCGAATTTAAAATGGCCATCATTCGGATAACTTTGTTTATATTTACCAGTATGGTTTATAATCCAATGTTTTGAAACAAGTATTGCCATAGGAGCGATCGACTCATATTTTCGTAACAAATTATTCCAAAGAAATAGCTAGGGGAGGGAGCGACTAAAAGTCACACGGGTTAAAAGTCACGTCTCAAAAGTGGCAGGCATTTCCATGTTAAATATATTTCACTAATACATGATCTTGTGATCTGTGATATATTCACAGCACATTGGGAAGCTTTCCGACAAAATTATGTCCAAAAGATTTTTTTGATTTTCCCAACCGGGAATTCAGCTTTTATGAACAAAAGTATATTGGTACTTTAGTTCAATATATCTTAATCCTATATGACTACAAAATAAACACTGGTCACATACCTATGGACGAAAATGTGCGAATTGAACATCCTGAGCATTCCAAACCGATAAGCAGACTGATTGCTGATATAATGTGAAATGATTTCTTACAGATTGACAGTTCATTTGCTAATGTCTGCCGAAGAATATCGGATGGTAAGTACAATACTGCTCATAAGCGTAGGGTTCAAATCCATGATTCCGTGACCAACCTTCAGCAAGCACGGTTTGACAATTATTGTTTTAGGTGCTTTAAGGCCTTTGTCAAACAAATAGGCCTCTACGCCTTTCCAGAAAAAGTGGGCGGAATTTTGTCGAGCGCATAATCTAAAATGGCCGCCTTTGATCACAGTGAAAAGCAGGCATTCACTTATTTCATCCTCCGATCTCCCAGTGGACCTCATTGTGGAGGTAGAAAATGGATTTATAGAGTCATTCTGCCACATCGGGTCACATAAGCCCTATGGTGATTGAAGGTCACATAATAACGCTTGTAAGGTATCCGATGCTTAGAATGAACATTATTGATGTCAGAAATAGATTTTGCGTGACATGTTAGTTAGTAGCGACATACATGTAGCACATATAAGTATTCTATCACTTATGAATAAGTTGTGTTTTTCTATTGACCGGAACCTCATTTCTGCCCTTCATATGGCGGTTGAAGGTAATAGAATAAGATTTTAAAGATCTCTGAAACCTGGTGATCATGTTTTGACCTTCGTGTGGTGCTTGAAGGTCACAGAAGCTTATCATTGTAATTTTAAGTCCACACCCCAAAATTAGTCAGAAATTACAATCACATTATGGGATTATTAGTTAAAAATATTTTATTTAAGGCCGCTGGCGGCCATCTTGAACTTTTGCCGTTTTCGGCCAAACGCGACATGCTTCTATTATTGTATGAACTGTTTGACTTCTATTATTCCATTTTCCACCTAAATGCAATTAAAATGCTTTTCATTGTGATCGAAGGCGGCCATTTTGTATTTCGCGCTCCATGACCTTCCGCCCACCTTTTCTAGAAAGGTGTAGGAGCTTATTTTTGACAAATACCTTAAACTACTTTAAATAACTGTCAAACCTTACTTGCCGACGATTGGTCATGGGATCATGGATTTGTACGCTTGTTTTTGTTTGACTTATATTTCATTTTGTATTTCATTTCTGTTATTTTTAAAATATATATTCCAATACTTTCGGTAAAAGATGTACGATAATAGGTGACTCTTAAAGAAATGTGTCAGTTATAAATATCCCCAGATTGAAACGTGAGACGTCATTTTAATATGGAAGTTGTTTAACACACCTTTTAAATCATGTTGTATAAATTACAGGTGATGAGAGTGTTTTATCTAGCTCCCAATATTATGATATTATATATTCAGGTGTAATATTAAATCCACAATTTTACGCGAATGTATAGGTTTAGAACAATTAAAGTGTAGCATCAATAATCCATTTGAAATGCATGAATATTGGCTAAAATGGAAGGCTCATATAATGGAGGCTCCTATGTCTCTATTCCCGATGGCAGAAGCTGCTACGGCTGCAAATGGAAATTTATAACTTCAGAAGAAGAAACGATGGAAAGGACGACGCACGAATCCGTCGTCTACTTGTTGAACACAGACAACTCTACGGTGAATTACTGAAAATTGAGGCTACGATGCCAGGCGAGGACATATCTCTCCAGGTCTGATGAATTACTCTCGTATTGTGATATGTACAATATTGTTTTTCTTGAACTATTGTAGATATTGCGCTGTTGTTAGCAGGGTTAAAGGCAGAATAATTATTGTATGTATATTTTTGAATTGTCGTGATAGTGATGGGGGCATATCATCAAACGTCACAACAGTAATCTCAGTTAAACTGCGTGGCTCGTCTGTTTGTTTGTTAGTTCGTTCACTCGTTCGCTATTATACTCGACAATGTAGGCACATCTGTATTTTGAATTTGACATTTCAGTCTTTGTCTCAATACGAGGGGAATTATAGAGATACAGTATATTTCATGAGAAATCTGCGAAATAGACAAAGGAGGATGCGAAGCTATAGCAGTATTCAGTTGGATGATTCTTCTTTTCAAAATGAAGAAAGCGACGTGCATAGGAGACTTCTATATATTTTAGAAAATCATGGCGAAGCTCAATTTTACGCAGAATTAGAAAATATACACAAGGTAGGCTCAGCAACATAAAACATATTTTTCGATTTTGACAAGTTATGGAATAATGTTATGTAACAGTTATGGAATTTTCCAAGGAATCTACCTAATTTAAAACGTATGCAATTCCGTAATCATTAACGTTACGCAGCAAGTCCCACGCCCAATAACACCGAATTCATGTGATGCTCCTCCTTTTTTGAAAGTTTAATTTGTTTAATTTGAATAAAATTACTGACCTGTGCGGATTCCTCCTCTGAACTCAGACTCTACGAATAATAATAATAAACTTATTTAGAAATACATTTTCACCAAATTTTTCAAATTTGTTTGACTTCAGACCAAATATTTACAAATCTTCATGGTTAAACACACATTTCATTCTTAATAACTGTTACTTAACATGCTTAACCTTCGGACTAAAAACGACTATGAAGTTATATATTTAAAGGGTTAAGCATTCCTACATGTAACAAGACAGAAGTAAATATTGTATGTTCAATGCTTGTGAACTTTTGACACATTACATAATAAAAAATGGTATGCTGTTATGCTTTCAACGAGATAGCGAGAATCGGTTATTTTGGAAGATTGCGTGGAGAGTTTTTTACGTGATGACAGACCGTCGAATACAATGGACGGGGAAAGTTTACTGAAACCATTTACAGTCAGAGTACAAGAACTTAGAAAATGGCAAAGCTCGCAGATGCGATATTTCAAAAAGATGTTGCGCAGAAAAAGGGATGTAGTAGAGCCCGAGAGAACAAATGGATATGTTGATGGGAAGCGAAGAACATCTTCACATGAAGGGACACAGCATACACTCAATGGATCTCGAACAGATCCGCCTGAAGTAAGATTTTGAATGTTTACATTTATTTTGGCGTATACTCAATTACATGAAATTGTAGACCTGTCGACGTCAGACGAACATTACACACTGTAGACTTTTACTCGCAAGTAAGCGTCAAATTACGACATTTTTATTTACTAAACACTACACAATATCATATTTAATATTTAAATATACTGGTTTTTAAAATAATTTTAAATGTTTAATAGATTTTTTGGTGTGAAGTGCTAGGATCCATTTAATGAAATGTAGTAGACATCTGCTGAACATCACACGATAACTCACTTTCTGCTTGTGCGACTAGGAAATCAGGCTTCCGATATATTTATCGATGATTGTTGCATATTGATATACATTTTACGTTTTTCAATTAGATAATATTTAATTGTTTCTTTTCAAAAGAACAGAGAGGAAGAACTTGATAGCATGCCAGTACATTGGAGAAATGATTTATGGAATGTAATATCTGAGTCGGGAGAGGAGGGCATTTCCTCAGCACTGTTCCGATCAATTCTACAGGTATGCTACTGTACAATCATGACGATAGCTATATTCTACTTTACTTGAACCTATTCTACTTTTGCATCACTGAAAACTGATTCAATTTCCTGCACCAAAATATTTTGGATTGAGAGTTTTCATGATACTATTTTATTAAACATAATCCTATGATTATTTCCTTTGATATGTCACCCTCTTCATCCACAATAATTGTCGTGGATGAAGATTTCGGCTCAAGTGTGTACTCTCCACCAAAACTAAATGCCGGCTGCTGATTGGTAATTGAATAGGCCTACCGCGTAACCATGGCAACGTGAAAATACCGTCTGTTATCTGGTGGGCATAGGCCTATCACGTAACGTGAAAATACCGTCTGTTATCTGGTGGGCATAGGCCTATCACGTAACGTGAAAATACCGTCTGTTATATGGTGGGCATAGGCCTACCACGTAACGTGAAAATACCGTCTGTTATCTGGTGGGCATAGGCCCACCACGTAACGTGAAAATACCGTCTGTCATCTGGTGGGCATAGGCTTACCACGTAACGTGAAAATACCGTCTGTCATCTGTACTGGGGGGTATCGAGAACTACACTTGAGCCACAACTAAATGGTAAATTCAGGCTTGGTAGGTTTAGCATTTAAATATGTAATTTGTAAAATGCTAACAATATAATTATGTTACTGTAGTACCTAAATTAGACTTAAGGGGCTTAATTTTTTTCTTTTTCGCTGTCCGCTGCTAAACTGTGATTCAGTCAGAAATCAGACATTATGAAGAAATATACCCTCACTTTTCAAGATATAGTATATGTATTTTGTAATGTTGACAGCCTGCCTCTTCATCACACAATGAAATGAATCCTCTTCACCAAGATGCTCATACAGATGATACTATGGTCATCAGCAAAAAGGCGATGCTGGAAGAGGTTTATATCACTTACATCATTCTTTAACATTCCCGTATTTTGATTATATTCACGCTGAATTAATTATTGACTTTATAATTCGTGTGACGCTGTAATTGATAATGTTTTTTCTAGCTTCAAAAGACGAAAAATATTTCTAGTTAAGAAATCTAGACATTGTTGTAATTCATGTTGTGAATTTTTTTCCGCTGTAGGTACATGTAGGAATTCACTCCTGCAAAATAAGTTGTTTATAAGCTACATAAGCTTGTGGTTGATGCTGGGTTAGTAACGTATTTTGAAAAAGGAGATGTCTTCGTTATTTGTAACTGGAAATGAGAGTTGTATCTCCTCACAAAGTAAGAGATACAGCTTTCTTTATAAAGGGAAAGATACACCATTCTTCACAAAGTGGGAGAAACACCTTTCTTTATAAAGGGAGAGATACGCCCTTCCTCACAAAGTTGGAGATCCACCTCTCTTTATAAAGGGAGAGATCTACATTTCTTCACAAAGTGAAAGTCTATCTGAAAAAGGGTGTATCTCTCACTGAGAGATACACCGTTCTTTAAAATGTGAGAGATACGCCCTTTTTCACAAAGCGGGAGATACACTTTTTTTATTTTCAAGGTAGCCATATGTCGTGTACCTGTCTACAAGAAACATTAATTTATTTTACAGTCTATGAATTTTTCGTTTAGGAAATCGAAAACGAAAAGACGCAGCTCAAACACCATATCATTAATAGCAAGGACAAGGGAGGTGATGAATTTCGACGTCTTCTGAAGGAATATATGCTGCGCCTGTCTGTACTGGAAAGTATGCTGGAGAAAAGCAGAAGATTGGAGTCGAACACCAGAGATAGAGAAGAAGAGACTGGTGATTACCTTGACGAGGACGATGATGATTACACAGGATACGGGGACCAGGTATGATATACTGCATTGAAAAGATGAGAGGCAGTAACTGCTTACCAGTAAAGGAAGCAGTTACTTTGGTATATCGTTGGGTCAACCTTATTATCTTCTCGATTTATTGTGACATAATAACAATATCAGTCGGAATATCTCTCCTTTCGCATCAATGATAATAGTATTACTATTTGTATTATTTTATTAATTTCTTCAAATTAGAAAAAAACTAAGACGTTTTACTAAACTTACCAAATATTTTGCTGCTATTTGAATAATGATGTATATTTATAATAATGATCAGCAAGAAAATTCACTGATTTGTTTCTCATAACCATGTTATTGTCAATTTATTTGGTTTTATGATAATCACTATTAGGACACTGGTGATCTGGAAGAAAGTATAGCCCGACAAAGGGAAGGGATTTCGGAAGACGATGTCCAGGAATTGCTTGACAAACATCGTCAAGAGAGGATAAATCTTCAACAGAAACGCGACTTTATCAACAGGAAAATACAGGCCAAATTAAGAGAAAAATTGTTGACCAGAGATGAGGTAGGATTTTTTAAGGATATTAACGGTTGACCAGAGATAAGGTAAGATTTATGGGGATAATAACTGTTGATCAGAGTGGATGTAGGATTTATAACAGGGATATTAACGGTTGACCAGAGATGAGGTATGATTTATAAGGATATTAACTTTTAACCAGAGATGAGGTATGATTTGCAGGGACATTAACTGTTAACCAGGGATGATGTAGGATTTATAACAGGGATATTAACTGTTGACCAGAGATGAGGTATGATTTATAAGGATATTAACTTTTAACCAGATATGAGGTATGATTTGCAGGCATATTAACTGTTAACCAGGGATGATGTAGGATTTATAACAGGGATATTAACTGTTGACCAGAGATGAGGTAGGATTTATAAGGATATTAACTTTTAACCAGAGATGAGGTATGATTTACAGGGATATTAACTGTTAACCAGAGATGAGGTAGGATATTAACTTTTAACCAGGGATAGTTTAAGAACAAATGTTTGCTATTTGTCATGGTAAAGAACAAACCCATCACAAACACATTTATCCTTTAAAAAACACACACTATTTTATCGATATGTTTACAACGTTTCAAGTATCCGTTTTCGAGCAAGTTGAATATTGATCTTTATATTGAAAGTTGTCCTACTGTGATGTAAAACGTATAACTACAGATAGACGGGTAGATATATGAAAATAACCACTCGAACCCCCAAAAAAATTAAAACAAAAGGTTTCTCAACGGTTTTCTATCTTACTGGATATAGTAAATGACCAAAAGAAAGTTTATCAAAGTCCGAAAATCCAAGATGGCCGCCATTAGACCGTGAAAATCGGTAAAACCATCCTAAGATGCGCAAAATTTTACAATTAAACCACAATTTTTATTTATAATCCATGTTTTTAAGAGTTAGAGAGCTCATTAGTCACAGTAACATTCTGGTGGTGTCAAAAAACTAAGATGGCAGTGGGGCTAGGGGGCAAAATCCAAGGTCAAAGGTCAATTTAATGGTAAAATAGGATTTTTCAAGAAATAAAAGCAAGAACAAGTGTATTACCTTTTTACGTGTAATTTTGACAAGACAATCCATTCCTTATATTATTTTCATGATTCAAGGTCATCTTCAATGTCAAAAGGTCAACTTCAAGGTCAAGTAATCGAGAATTTGATTTTTACCAAATAAAGCTAAGAACATGTGTAATACCTCATTTTCATATGATTTTGACTGTTAAATCATATCATGGTATTATGTTTGTGATTCAAGGTGACCTTCAAGGTCAAAAAGGTCAATTTTCAGGTCAAATTCCTGAAGGTATATTTTCAACAAAAATACGAATATCAGTTAGTTGTAGCTATAAGGTTAATTAGCTATTTTTGACTGGATACAATGTTCTTGTTCCTCCCATCGACCTTGAACGTTTTACTGTCGAATGGAACGCCGCCGGATGCTCTCTAACGTCTCCCAATCGCCCTTCCACACTTTCCCATCGTCATTTAACCCCTCTCCGTCACCCTATGACACCCTCTGACGTCACCCCATTGCCCTTAAACGCGCCCGTCACACTGGAAGGAATCTTAGTTGTCCTTTTACGCCCCCCCCCCCCCATTGCCTTTAAACCCTCCTCATTGCTCTTTAGCGCTTTTCCGTCGCCATTTAAGGCATCTGCGTCACCCTTTAATGCTTCCTTGCCGCCATTGCACACCTTCACATCGTCATTTAACGCTTCCTCGTCGCCCTTTTTTTCTTGCCCTTTTTAACGCATCACCGTCGTCATTTACCGCCTTCGCATCGTTCTCAAACTCCTCTCCATCGCCCATTATAACCTCTTTATCACCCTTCAATGCCTTCCCATTGCCATTTAACGCCTCTGTCCTTTCATTTGTAAAGCCTTGTTTTTTTCTAAAAATGATGTTTTTTAGAAAGGAAATCTTTTTTTTCACCATGAGCATGCTTAATCATTACCAGAATTAGATTATCCAGTGAATATCACACCTGAACGAGGTATTCTTCGTTCTCTAATTTGTGGCATATATATATTTTGTACCTCCCCGGAGATTTAGAGGGGTGGAGTGCACACCAAGAGCTTAGCATTTAAGGTTATTTTTTATGTCGAGAGAGGTGGGAGGGTGTACACACATGCTTTAGCTTGATAAAAGATCTAAATAAAATAAATTATGTAAACACAATGTACATGTATCCCTTCAACGTCACTGCTTATTCATGATATAGATCTCCCAGTCAATGGATATTCGACACTGTTTCCATGACAAAGTTACTGTGGCATGTATGGTCTAAAATGTATACATTGCGTTAAAAAATACCATCAAGACAATTTCAAATATTGGACCAACTGCTGTTTTTTTAGATGAGTCAAAAATATTCGAGTAAATTATATTTAAAAAGGTCTGACTAACTGTTATAGGCCTATATTCAAGAACGTTGTACAAGTTATATCTACATCACTATACAGCTTGTAGTACGGTTATTATTTGGACATCAGGACATTGTGCCACTGAATATTACGACATTTAATACTTTGAGTAAACATATAACAGCAGTGATATACACTACAACATTCATGGCAATTTCCTTCTGGTCATTGGCGGCCATCTTGAACTTAACACCTTCCAGTAGCCAGATTTTTTTGGCTATTAAGTATATCCCATAGGTGACAAACAGGCTGGATGTTTGTATAAATTGACCCACCTAGCTATACCAGAAATGGATTTCCAGTAGGCTAGGTTAGGTCGGTTATCTCTTTTACACGAAAAATAGGCATTACACTGTCTTGTTATTAGTTATTAAAGGGACCCTGTGGGATGAGCAATTTTCAATTTTGTCAATTTTAAAATTTAATTTACATGAAGCCTACTGATCTTAACTAAAAATACAAAAAAGTCAAAAAACAATTTTAAAGAACCGAAAAAGAGTGAAAAAGTTATATTTCCAGGTCGTATATTGCCCTGTAAACAAAACAAGTCAGCAATATACAGCACTTAACAATACCAAATATTCCCACGTCTTGGACAGTGAGATCAAAGCAACCGCCGCTAATTGGTGTCTTATAGTCAGGACATGGGGGATACACCTGCAACACTGGCTGTCTGCCCAACGCTGGGCCGACGGCATCAACATGTGGCCCAATGCTGAAGAACCATTCGACCGTCATTTAGCAGGTGTTTGGGTATACAAAAATTGTGTTCGGATTTTAAGCGGATTCATAGAAATGTTGATAAAAATATTTAAAAAAATATAAAAATTCTGAAAAAAATAAAATCATGATCTGGGTATACACTACTTCATTGCAAAACTAAAAACGAAAATTGATGTCATCCTAAGGAGCTGCTATAAAAATCGTGTGTTGGTCTCTTAACCTTAAAATTGACGTTTTGACATTAAATACCTTTGATCTTCAAAAAATGAGATATCACATGATGTTGTTGTTATTTGAACTTGTTAAAAATAATATTTTTTATGAATTGGAACTTAAAATTGACCTTTTGATCTTGAAGGCCACTTTGAATCCCAAATATAATACCATAGAATGATTTACCAGTTAAAATCCCATAAAAATGAGGTATTACACAAGATTATCACACACTGAATGATTATAGTAAAAATCAAATTTTCAATTACTTGACCTTGAAGTTGACCTTTTGACATTGAAGATGACCTTGAATCATGAAAATAATATAAGCAATGGATTTTCTAGTCAAAATTACACAAAGATGAGGTATTACACCTGTTCCTATACCTTTATTTGCTGAAAAATCCTATTTTACCTTTAACTTGACCTTTGACCTTGGTTTTTGCCCACCACCATCATAGATTTTTGACAGTGCCAGAATGTTATTGTAACTAAAAAGTTTCCCAGCTCTTAAAAACATGGATTATAAACAAGAATCATGGTTTAAGTGTACAATTTTAGGCAAAGTAGGATGGGTTTACCGATTTTTACGGCCATCTTGGCGGCCATCTTGGATTTTTGGATGAGTCAGATTTTGATAGACGTTTTTTGGTCATTGACTATATCCAGTAGGATAGAAAACCGTTGAGAAACCTTTTGTTTTAATTTTTTGGGGCATGTGATATATCGACCCGTCTAAGAGGGATATTCTGTTTTGTACTATTGTGCAACGGATTTTGATTGTAAAGCCAGAAATCTAGTCATATTTAAATCAATCATATATCCCATATTGAATTTCATATATTTATATATTAACTTTCATATAAGATTCCATCGGTCTACCACGTATGTCATTCGCATATGACGTCATTAATATGGAAAACACCCGCCACTGAATTTTCCAAAATATGTGATATGTATTGAGCATTCTTCTTTAAATACTTTAAGAACATGCAAAATAAAATATATTTATATAATTTCAATGTTGCTCAGTGTGAATGATTCTGATACATTGCAATATATGAGATATAAAGATAAAACAATTGTGTTTTTAATTTAATTTTATTATTATTAACAACAACAACGGTAGTGTGTATGTATCCAATAACCATTCAATATTGTTTAAAATACAAACTATAAAATAAAATAAAATGTGTGTCTTTTTCACCACACAAATTTTTTCTACTATTTCACCATACTTCACCAGGCCCAAAATCATTGCCAGAATTAATTGTAACGGATTCTGTATTTGTATTTATAATGGAAGTTATTATACACTGCTACATAGAATAGTCTAGGTGTTTTTTTGTCTAAGCATATGTTTGATTATTTTTATAACGATGTACACTGAGTTAGTGTCATTTTTGCCTGTCGGTTAATGTTTGAAATAATCAAAATTCTTGTTAAATATGCTTATGTAATGATATTGAATGTCCCTACTTCCGGTAAATAGCTGTATGATCCATAGTGTGAGTGTTCTGTACTTTTGTCGCAAATTAGAATGCAGTAATACGACGTTGTTTAGTAGAGAGCACAATACATTACCAAAATACGTTACCAAAATGTAACGTATTTTGTGTAGCGTATTCTGTATTGTTCTCCTTTTATGTATAATTGTAAGGCTGGGCTCAGTGTCCAGGCTAAATGTTAACTTGCTGCTTGAAGACATTGATAGTGAGTGACTAAAGGGTCGTTTGTTTTTAAGTGTGCATATCACTGTATCTTCAGAATCCATGTCACCATGGTAACCATGGTAACGCATGCTGTTTTCTTAAAAAATCAATAGCGTCTGCTTGTTTCTATTGATTATTGCAAGAGTAGAAATGTTAGTATCACAATTTTGTTTTTTCTCACATACTTACGTTAAACTACATATTCATCACACAGCAAGAAACTTTAATTGATTTTAGATTTTGTTGCACATAAAAAGAACTAACTCAAATATAATATACAGTATTCTGTTAATTTGTGGCGATATGAACATAAATTTTGCAAGGGCCAATTTACTATTTTTTTAAATTATCTTTATTAATGCAATCACTAGTATACGTTCGTCAAATTTAAACAATTTATTTTCCACACACTGCACAGTGGTTAAAGACGAAAATTAAAGCTGGCGACATACCAAAAAAATGACATTTTTATGGCATTCCTGTGGTCAAAAGCACACTTTTACTTGTCTAGGCTAGGGATCACTATACATTTTCTAAACGTTCTATGCATGAATTAAATGATGAAACTAGTTAAACAAAAGTGGGGATCACTACAAAGGAAAAAACGTGTTTTTTAATAAGGAAATCGATATTACTTGATAACATATATTGAATTGATATTGTGTATTGAAGCGAAGGACAGACCTACATACACATATACATGTGAGCGCATAGGCCAACATTTAACTTTCAGAGAGCAGTGCCGATAAAACTCCCTTTTTGGTTAGCGTTTACCATGCTTATTCTTTTTGTAAACCTAAGTGGTTATTGGATATTCATTGTCGTCAGAACATATGACATCATGCATCGTATGTTTTAGAAAATACGGTTGAATCAATGTTACGCCATGCATGATTATTAGTTAAGGAAAGGTTTAATTAATACCATACTTCATCCGATCCTGTGAAAGCAATGACGTGTCGGTTTTACGGACCAGTATCAGAGTACAGCAGCTTGACCAATTATAATGAGTGGCTCAGTTTGACACCTGAATGGATCAGCTGTTTATTCAGCTGCTATTTAACTAATGGTTGAAATACCATATATTACCTACTTTTATTTCAGATGATACATCGTGAAGAAAATTCAATGAAGACTTCTATTCTCAATAGTAAAGACGCAACACAGGAGGATGTGGGCCGTGTACTGGACGAACATCTGAACAAGCTGGCTGCACTACGAAAACGGCGAGAAGCAGAAAGAAAGAAAATACAGGAAAAACTAAGAGCAAAAATGAAAAGACATGAGGAAATTCCAAGTGATGATGATATTAGTGAAAGCGATGGTGAAAGTGATGATGATCTCACTGATGATGAAGACCTGAGCGATGAAAACAGTCAGGTACACTTTCATGTTTATATTGTTGAAATTACAAGTAAGTTACAGAGATAACATGCATATCATTTATTGTGGCAGATCTACACACAGTAAACATTAAAGACGTTTTATTTTATTCTCGTAATATTTTCAGATTTATCAGAAATTTTGTATTACATCTGAAGCTTTATCAAAAGAAGAAGCGCTACATGGGATGTGCAAAAAAAATGAAAATGCATAGACATTTCATTATGCAACGTGAATAATAGCATTAATAAATTCGCTTCGTTAGGTATCACGATTAAATAAGACTGAAAAAGTAACTGAGCGATTGTTATAGATAACTGATTAATTAATAATATATTAAATATGTTAAACGCTAGGTATTTCCATCATTTATCTGGATTCGTGATAAATCAAAATGAACGCGGGACAAATATAAATGAATGTATTTATATTACGCGAACAAATAATGATATTTTATATCATTTGAAGCAGGAGAGTCAGTACTATTACAATTCAGCTTCAATATTTATCGATTTAAAAATAAGAAGTATCGATTCAAATGTGTTTCAACATTCTAGTTATTTTCCGTCTGATTGTGTAGGAAATAAAGGACATTGAAGAGAGGTTTCGAAACGATGTGGTGACTATGGAACATGGCCAGGAAGTGACGGAAACCAACGTAGAGGAAATATTTGACCTGCACCGACAACGTAGAACGGAGCACTCACAGGCGAAACTAATAGATAAACTTCAGAAAAGATTGGTAAGATAATGTAGACTGCATGACCATTGAATTTGCGGGCTCCAAACGCATTATGGTCAAATAATGGAGAAGGTTTCTCGTTTGAAGCCCGAACTTTTTCGATCTGCCACATTGTCATGCGATTTAGTATTCAAGTGAAACCACTCATTAATAAATTAAATCTTTTTTCATCTGCATAATAATTTAACAACTTGTTGTAAATTCACATCACATTTTATCCATAATATACTTGATTGTTTGCGATAATTCACAGACATTATATGAACACAACGTCCCATGATGTGATAATAATTGTTGGTAATATTATGAGACAATTATAGTATAACCTAGTATAATAAAATCTGTTTTCATCTGCATAATAATTTAACGATTTGTTGTAAATTCACACCACATTTTATCCATAATATACTTGATTGTTTGCGATAATTCACAGACATTATATGAACACAACGTCCCATGATGTGATAATAATAGTTGGTAATATTATGAGACAATTATAGTATAACCTGAATGTCTATTATATACACACAGCACTACTTAATAATTGTATAGCACTTCCATAGCAGAGTTTTTTTTCCAGAACGCACTGAATCGAGATACCGAGACTGATCTTAATCTGGGAGTAGAAATGGCTACCAACACAGAGGCGCTAACACGGGTAAGATCTACTCTCTTTAGGATGTCAGGTGTGTATTATATGCTCTGCTGTGCTCTAAAAAACCGAAGGCAGCAGTTTTGGCAAGAACACCTGTTTTTTAGCTTTGCGCGGTAGTTTGGCGTGGGAAGTACTTAGTCAAAATTTGGGTAGGGTGTGCAGACTGCATTCTCAATCAAAAATGCATACCCTTGAATATACAGCCTTGACGGAAACCACGGCCTTGAATATACAATTTGGGCTAGACTACATCTATGAATAGACAGTTTTGAAAGAAACATACTCACGAATATATATACATAACTTTGCCACATACAAATATATCCAGGCTTATGCAAAAATATCTTAAAAAATAATTTTACCATTACCCTCGAATATGTATATTTGCTAAAACAGCCTTTCATATTCAGTTTCGGCAAAAAATGTACCGTTGGATATATATAGAGATCAGCTAAATATACCCATTGTCATAATTTTAGTGTGTGTATAGTGACATTTGTCTTGATTTTACTTGGTACGAAATATCGAAATATGTTAGATTTAAAAATGATCTGTATGTGTAACTAATGTGTGAATTAAATGAATTGTGCATAATTTGATTTTGTCAATATAATTAAAAATTATATATTTAAGGCGATTAAGCTTAAATCTTTTAATCTTGTCAAGATTAAAACAACATTGGTTTTAGACATAGCGTATTATATGGCATTCCTGAGGCACAAACATAATGTGAGTTTATTGTTAGTCCACCGTCTAAGACGCTGGGCCAACATAAACCAGACATTAGGTCAACGCCTCGTAATTGCTCTATCATTATAAAAAACATAAATTCAAGAATCTATTCGAACTGAGGTTATTATGATTTGTACTCTGTGCGGCAGGAGGTCGACTCAGTAGAAAACAAGATGAAACTTCTTATGATAAATAAACAAGACCACAATGACGAAGACTTCCAACGTCTACTGAGTGAATATATGCTCCGTTTGTACCAACTACAAAATATGATGGATATTATCATGAGACTCAATAAAAACCATGACCCAAAGGGAAAAGGTGCTTATTATCATGATAATGCCAATGATTATGGCGACGAAGATGTTGACAGTCAGGTTGGATGTTTGATATTTCTAGTTCTAAAACAAGCTTTACCCGAAAAATGATATGTTGTGGTAACTCGTAGGGCTAATATGTCATCTAATGTGGCATTTGTCTAAGTAAACCTTTATGATTCGGTCAAAAATAAATAGTGTAGTTCCTCACTTACACAGTTACACACCACGTTGACAGTTTTTGTTGATTATTTTTACAACGAGTAAAACTAGCTCACTAGCTTACTAGTTCACGTGTTTCTTTTAATCCTACTTCGACATAAATGCAAATTTGCTTAAATTTGTTTTTACGTGAAAAATGCTTAAAAGAGCCACGGCATGGTATACTTATCACATTTGGTAACATGTGGATTTATTGGCATTATGCTAGGAAATGGTTGGCCTGAATGAAAGCTTAAGAGAAGATATAGAGAATCAAGGCAGTGACGTCACAGAAGAGGATGTACAGGAACTGCTTGAGAAGCACCGTCACCAGAGAGCACAACTTCTACAGCAGCGGGACTCAGTCAAAAAGAAAATGAACGACAAACTGCGAGAAAAGTTATCAGGAAAAGACCAGGTATGGTTCCACCCGTGTTACATGTAATGGGATTGCAAAGTATGCCTTCGGCAGCAGGATTTAAATAAAATGAAATTGTCAGTGAATTTTTTGTACGTCACTGCGTAAATACAATTCATTATTGTAGTTTACAATCTTGATTGTAGTTTACAATTTACGACACATTCAAATACGATGGAATGAAGTATAAATGTCAGAATGCTTTTAAAATTTAACCATAAATTGTTATCCCAGTGATCATAATAATCCAGTTAAATGTTTTTTATTTGTCAAAGGCATTATATTTAAGTATGCTTATATTATTAAATTATATAATTCTACATAACAATACACCAACAACCAAGTAAAATAATAAATTATAATTTATGTTGATGACAGGAAATTGAAGACAAAGAAGTGACAATAAAAAAATACATTATGGACAATAAGGAATCAACTGACGAGGACTACCACCATTTACTAGATGGTCATTTAGCCGAATTGGCAGCATTACGAAAACAGCGAGATGCAGAAAAGAGAATAGTCGAGGAGAACATGAAATTAAAAATGCGGAGACATGGAAGAATAGCAGACAATTACCACTTGTCTGACAGCGATAGCGATGATGACCGTGAACATAGTAAAAGGGAATCTCAAGATAATCAGGTAAATGAAATGAAATGTCGTGTTTGATGTGTTTTATACATGTCATCTTTTTTTAATTTTACCATGTCCACTCACGTATACCTTTTCAAATTTTATCTATGTATAACATTCAGTGAAATATAGAATAGTTTTTATTAAAGTGAGATAAGTTAACCGAGATTAACACGTTACAGAATGCATGGCAACCTGACTCACTCGGAAGTCTGTGATGTCGCCACCTAAATCTAGTCATCGTTACACAGGACTGTTAGGTAGTTTTCTAGTTTCAGGAATGATTTAAGAATGGTAACTACATATATTAATTAATACATTTACTACTCTGGTTAACATGAGAGGACATTTTCTGAAAAAAAGTGTTATTTCTGCTTTATTTTAAATTTAGAACAGTCCACACTACAAAGCATGACTTGACTTACTCCAACGCCGGGAAAAACACAACATTCTACAATTAGTGCAGGAGCATGTGTAATCCCGTGGGAATTCAGTGGTTAAAATATGCCACCTATATGAAAATGCTCAGAATAAACCACAGAATAAGAAAAAGTTTGATGGAGTTCGCAAATGGGTGTCAAGACCCTCTTATCAGGCAAAATTCAAAATGGCCGCCATGAAATAACAAAAGTCATCATATCTTCACCAATAATTTAGATAGAGACAAGATTATTTCACCAAACCATATGTTTTCGGTATCAAGGAGTGCAATAAACAAACGATAAATTCATTTGACATCAATATCATGCAAAATTTTAAATGGCCGCCATGAAATTACTAAAGTGATCATATCTTCGTTAATAATTCAGATAGACACAGGATTATATCACCTAACCATATCTTTTCGCTATCAAGGCATGCAATAAAACAAACAATACATTTATTCGACATCATTATCATGCAAAATTCGAAATGGCCGCTATGAAATCACTGAGGCTAGCATGTACTCGTCAATAATTGAGTAGAGACGAGTTTATTTCACCAAACAACATGTTTTCTGTATCAAGGGATGCGGTAGACACACGATACCTTCAACGACATCACTACATGTGTCATAAAAAATCAAAATGGCCGCCATAACATCATAACAAAAGTTATCATATCTTCCTTAATATTTCAAACAGAGGCTTGATTTTTTGTTACTAGGGAATAAAATGGCACCGTTTTTAATTTTTCTCGCTTTAGAAATTAACGGCCGGCCCTGATGGCTCATTCATATCGACTGGGGCTTATAACCTGGATGTACCTGGTTCGAATCCCGGTCTGGAAGGATATTTGTCGTCGTGGTTGTGCATATACAGTGCTCCAAACTGTAAAAAGGCCTGGAGTGTACAGTGCTGCCTATGGTACTGTGCACTATAAAGAACCCTTAAAGTCATTCGAAATAATAGTAGGGTATAGTTCCGGCTTCGGGTTTCCTTCTGTCGCGATATTACAATGATTGTGCAGAAAGCAACGTAAAACAATATTCATTCTTTAGAAATCAAGATCTTGACTGAAATACTACATCAGATAAAAAAACGTTTATGCAGAATGTTATTTTGTATCCCCCCAAAAAGCACATAAATGCATGCAACAGTGGGTCTGGTGTAGTGGTGAATGTAATAGGCCCGTCCCCCACTCTGGTATGGTGGTTGAAAATTGTCCCCCCCCCCTTCACAAACTTAGGAATTCAGTATTTTGGGGAGCCTCTGTGAACGAGGAATAGCGTGCTTGCTTTCAGACTGCCAGTCGTAGGTCTAGACGATAGTACAAACAGATTCATCTCACTATCCTTGGTGGGTGATCCTGATTCAGTGTAGTCTGTTTGTCCGCATACTCATTGTTCCGAGGCTCATTCATTCATTCGCAGAGCTAAGAATTGCTATATTATCAACGAATTTCTGAGAATAAAATGTAATCATCACTAAGAGCCAAGCAAGTACGTACTTGAATTGTTTGGCTTCATTAGTCACGCATGTTTCAGTTGCAGCTCTAGGATCTAAAAAAGCGAGCTGTTTTTTTGTGCATAATAAGGTATTAGGTAAAAGTTAAGAAGGCGCCCGCTGCAATAGGTTACATAAGTGAGGGAAATATTCTGACCCCGCTTTTTGCTGATATCATGAGAGCAGGAAGCCCGCCTCCTATATTTAGGGGATAATGCCGCGATGTTATTATCCTATGGAATACTTGCTGTTTGTTAATTTGTAAACAAAATTAAAAAAATATTTATTATAATTATATTTATATTTAACAAAAATGTTATATAATTAAATATCTTATATTACATAGTTAATTATATCTCTTGTAAGTCAATATCAATTTTAAACAAGTCATCTGTTCGTGACCTCAAGGCTAATGAATTATCACAATTAGATGATCGTAGCGATAAAAGCTCTTTAAATCCTAGACATTATTAAGGGTTGCTACAAAATTTAGTAAATCATAACTTTTACTGGCTTTTCATGACCAAAATGTGTTGGGGGCTTGTCTCTTTGATTTTTCGGTTAAATTAAACTCAATTCATGGGATCTTGAGAGCAAAACTCTTCACTTTTCCCTTTTTCCCTCGATTAATTGCATTTCATTATTAGCTTTATTATTTAAAGTATATAATGTACTTTATTGCCATATAAATCTACAATATTTCAATTTAATAATAGGAAGACAATAATACAATGAATGGAACAATAACCTATTATTTACCTTATAACATCTGATCCAGCTCTAATTTAGTTGTGAACGTATGTATTGTGGAATATAAGTTTAATCCCGGGCGGATCCAGTGGGGTGCTCAGGATGCTCGAGCACCCTCCCCCTTAATTTCTAGAGTGGTAATTTTCTAACAATAATTTCATATACAATTAATCCACCAGTGTCGGACATGTTGGTGCCAGCCCCCTCCACACCTGAATGTTTACCCCTTCCTATTTAAAAGGCTGGTGTCTGGAATGCATCATTGGCGCCATTGACAGATAAAAGACTCAGATCAGACAAAGACATGGGCAAATGCTAGCCACATCGCCCCTATGTGGCGACAGAAGCAACATCTTTAGAGTGCAATTCTTTAAAATTGACCATTCAGAGCACTACACCTAAAAGTAGGAATTTGTTGCGACTGGTCTTCTTTCTTTTTCAAACATTCATTATTAGTTTTTTTGAAAAGAATCATAATAAAATGTATATACTTTTTGTTAGTCTTGGCCAATAATTGAAACGTTGAGCGAGACTTAAAACAACGTCATGGGAAATAAATATGCTAAGATTGATGATAATTGTCATAGACTACCTTGAAACAACGTTGTTCCAAAGTAGATATGTTAAGATTGATAGTAATTATCATAGACTACCCTACCCTATGATAATTATAACACATGCCAAAGCTGGAAGCTCAAAAAGGCACCCTGTCCAGCGGCACATCCCCAGTACTTGAGTGCCCCCCCCCCCCCTCGGCACAATACACAGTAGGCTATGGGGCTCGCTTGAAACGGACAACGACTTAGACATGGACGCGCTGCCCTCTCAAGCAATTGATATAAATACAATAATAAGGACCACGGGATAAAGATTATTCGCCAATTACCATGATTCTTTCACCTGGGTGATGGCGAATTCATTTTTCATGAGATATCATCTCTGAGACTCAGTCTTGAGAACAAGTGGATAAAAAACAGGGTCGCTATTTCAATTTCTAAAATTTTATTGTTTTAAGGCCTATTTGAAATTGTCGTATTTTTTCAGTGCAATATAAACCTCCGGTATAGTCACTGACACGAAATAATTCAAATACAGCTGGGACTCAACAGTTTATTTTTTACCACAGACGAATCAAGGATAATAATTGAAAATTTGCAGTAAAGTTGTTTTAACAATGTGGAAGAACAACCAATACTAACAAAAATATCTGATATAGGCCTAAGTGATGAACTGGAATATAACATTTGCATTAAGAAATATTCAGCCATAGGGGAGGGTGGCAAATTAATAAAGGTGAAATAAAAACAAATATCTCAGGAATTTTAAGTGATCATTAGTGAACGTTGTAAGCATTTCAATGGTCCACAACTTTTTTCAATGACATGTCTTCACTTTTAATAGATGATTGTTGTATAATTAGGCTCTACATAATTGCATAAACGGCATTCCACAAACAAGGTTGCATAATTATTATCATAATGAGGGTGACACAACGTTTGATTAATATTATCGTTGCTCAACCATCTGTTACGCTGGCCAAACATTACCGCAACATTGGATCGACAGCTGTTTATTTTTATCTAGCTTATTTATTATGCCTATTAGTTCGCGCTCGCTATTAAATGAGCTAATGATCATGTTTATGTTTTTTCCCATTGTGTGGTTGTGTTAGCTTAAATAGTTGGACTAGAGTAGGCTAGGTTAATCTGTCATTAAGTTAAAACTTACATTTCAGCCGGTATCTCATATCTTTGTTTTACAGCAAAGATACCACGAAATCGCACTATTAGATGTTTATTTTTTTCAAAATTTTGCGAAGGCATGACAAACCCCCCCCCCCACATAGGTCCCTGTTGTTTAATGGTTTCTTGGAAATCTGAGCACCCCCCCCCCCTTAATTTATTTCTGGATACGCCAGTGGGTTTATTGTATTTTATTTCGGGGTTATATAGTATCTATTCTACAACCCCTGGCAATGTAAACTCACAAACAAACATTTTGACTAGTCAATTATATGCATATTCGCTGTGTTTTGTCAAATATTTTTTGTCACCTAAAAGTGTAATGACAATTAATTGAAGAAAAACTTGCAATGAAATTAACTTGCCTTAGATATGCTATTTGATACACTGCAGTGTAGACGCTAACTCTGTAAACATGATCTGTACAAATATTGATACTCTTTTGCTATGCCCCATTGTGTTACATTACATTACTATTTTTAGTAATGTATAACTAAATTTATAACAGTGTCTGTTCAAGGGCTGGAGAACGGATTTAGAAATACAATTATCAGGATAGTTTGTTATGTCATTGTTGTTGACCTCATGTAGTCTAATTATGATACAGGTGGTTAATAACTATACACACTATATATAATGCTGCTAACTTGTTAAAAAGGTAAACATCTTAGAGGTGTAGAATATTATTGATATTGAGAACGTGTAAGGTCGATGTGGGGAAGTGCACCATCGGTGTATATGAACAATTATGCACTCTTGCGCATCAATGTGATCATATAGAAGTGAAGCTAATATTTCAAAATACATTACATTAGAAGCGGTGTAATTCAATATGGATCTATTTGTTTTTGAGTGAGTTAAAACATTGTTCTGTCGATCACGTGTGGATATGCCCTAATTGTTCAGCTAAAAAATCTGTTACGTAGATGGGTGGTGTGTGCTATACATAAACAGATGCTCTACTATGTAATTAGCATTACTAGTGTTGAGGCATTGGATAATGACATAACATTTTTAAGCTATATAAAGATATACAAACAAAGTAATGATGTGTTTTATTGTATTATTGATGCCGACAACATGTGGTTAGAAGAAAAAATCCAGTTTTTATCTTTATATGTGATAAATTCATTAGGTTCATGGCGGCCATCTTGAATGATTAACTGTATTGCGTTAACATTATATCGATGACATGAGATTTGGTGAAATAATATCAGCGCTATCTGGATTAATGATGAATATATGACTAGAGATTTCATGGCGGCAATTTTGAATTTTGCATGATAATAATGTGAAATAAAGTACAGCTTTTTATTGTATTTCTTGATACCGAAAACATATGGTTTGGTAAAATAATATTATCCCAATTATTGACGCAAACATGATCAATTTAGTGATTACATGGTGGCCATTTTGAATTTGCATGATATAATATTATCCCAATTATTGACGCAAATATGATCAATTTAGTGATTACATGGTGGCCATTTTGAATTTGCATGATAATGATATCAAGTGAAGGTATCGTTTGTTTTATTGCATTCCTTGATAGCGAAAACATATGGTTTGGTGAAAAAATCTCGTCTTTATCTCAATTATTAACGAAGATATGATCATTATGGCGATTTCATGGCGGCCATTTTGAATTTTGCATAATAACGATGTCAAATAATTGTATCGTTTGTTTTATTGCATTACTTGATACCATAAGCATATGGTTTGGTAAAATAATTTTGTTTCTATCTTAATTATTGATGAAGATATGATAACTTCAGTGATTTCATGGCGGCCATTTTAAATTTTGCCTGGGAAGAGTGTTTTGACACCAATTTGCGAACTCCATCAAACTTTTTCTTATTCTGTAGTTTATTCTGAACATTTTGATATAGGTGGCATATTTTAATCATCAAAATCCCACGGGAATTTATTTATGAACACAAGCATCCCCACTAAATAGCTTTAACATGTTTGATCCATAGAAATTTACAAATATTGTTTATTTACAGTTTAAGTGAGAGACGCAATAATATATTTGGCTGTTGGATGTTTAGGATTTTATAAATTTTTTTAGGAAATTAGAGACCTGAAAGATAAACTGCGAAAAAGTATTCTTGAACAACGTGACGAGATGACGGAGGGCAATCTGGACGAAATGATAACTCATCACAATCAACAAGAAATACAGATACAAACAAACCAGGTAGACTGTCACGCATTCTACAAAACTATGACATATAGGATGTCACTCATTCGATGTCATTCATTCTAATTTAATCGTTCAATGCTTCAATTTGTGAAACATATGGCAGACGCTGTATTAAAAAAATGAGAATAGCAAAAGTGAATAATAAAAATGTCTGTAGCAAAATTGAGTTCAATGTTCATTTAGCACAAAATACGCTACCATATTTTTTCTCGATAAAACATATAACATCTACTCATGTTCCTACCTATGTATGTATAAAGGTGAAGGTGCAGATTTATAGTCTGATTTCAAATATGAAGACCTATCAGCTGACTTTAAATTTTATCCCCTGGTCACTGGACACACGGAAAGTATACAGTCCTGTAGCCATTTAGGCGCTTTAAACTTATCCTACACATCGTCATCTCTGTCCTACCGGGTACTCTTTCACACCTGAGTCAAATGAAGCATTTGAAGGTAGAGTGTCTTGCACAAGGAAACAACATCGAAACAATGTCATATTATTGAGAGGGCAGGAAGATGATATTTGTATTGAAAATCCTGCACCAAGCGGGGTTCGAAACCCCACGGCACGCAGCGACATAGTTAATGCGCCACGCTCTAAACATTGCGCCACGTCTCTCCCTAAAGTATTCTAATAATATATCTTGCAAAAAACCATAGAGAGAAGCCTCCTTAATGGCCTCTTTGAACAAAACAGGCTACTGTCCTCGAAGTCGGTCTTGTATAAGGGAGACAAGTTTTCTAGAATACGTTACACAAAAAACTTCACACTTCGTGATGTATTTTGTGTGTTATTTTTAAATTTACAATGTATTTAGATAACCTATGTTTTGGTGTAGGAAATTGTCGCCGAGAAGGAAATCATAAAGAAGCTTAGGCAAGACAACAAGGATACATCGAAGGAGGATTACGATAGTCTGATGAAGAAGCATCTGCAGAGGGTGGCCGCGCTACGAAAACAGCAGGAAAATGTGAAAAAAAAGATGGAAGAGAAAATGGGAATGAAGAGGAATAAAAAGAGAGAGACAGAAAATGGAGATGAGGATGAAGGAGAAAACGACGACAGCAGTGATAATAGTGAACCAACAGAGGAAAGCCGGGTCTGTAGGAGTGTGATGTCAAATAGTGAACACGAGAATTGCTATTTACGTCATACGTAAATAATTACTCTATTCAATGAGTTATTAACTGCTAATCAACCCGGATAGGCCTATTCTAACTATTTTTCCTTAAAACAATATTGCATATCTCAAGTCATGAAATGTGCAGAAATAAAGCACCAATCGTAAACTAAGACATTCTACGGTAGTGCCGGGCAATAACTGCTAAATACTTTTAAGTAAGCAGTTACTGCCTTTTGGCTTCGCAGATAATCTTTTGTTCAAATAAATATGGATTGAGTTCTAATAGTCTACACCTGGGTGTTTTTATGAAGCGGGTGGGTATTTACTGAAACGTTTTTTTTGTTCTAAAGTGTTTCTGTCAAAGTATTGCTAAAATGCGTTAAACTTGAGCATGTTTTCACTTTAAGGTGGGTTGTCGGGTTAAATTTATCATGATTATATTGTATTTCATTTAGTTGGCTTCATTTAGGAAAAACGTCCAGGTCTTGATGACGACGTGGATGAGCTGATGAAAGAACACAACAAACAGATACTTCAACGTAAACGACAGCGGAATGACATTCAGAAGAAAATTGCGCAGAAACTAGAGAGAAGAAGGGCGGAGGCTGAGCAGGTGAGAAATATGAAGGTTTTGAAAGGGCCCAAGGATGGTATTTTACAACCTAATTTAAATAACAACTGAATGACATCGGTGATTAAGTGATCTCTTTATGTGACATTCGGTCAAGGGTAGCATACAAACTTAGTCCGCCTATGTTATGGAAGAATAAAATGTAAACTTCATTATGTCGACTTCCAATCCTAATATGCTAAAATATATATTGTTGATACGTCAGATCCTTCTCTTAGAAAGAAAAGTAGCAGTTAAAATACTGAATAACGTAAATAAATCAAACGAAATATGCAAAGGTATCCCCTAATTAAAAAAAACCTTATCACGGGGGATGATTGATGAGACAGGCTGAGTCACTCTTCAATGAGTGAGGACCAGGTAGTCGACTAATGCTTCGTTTATCAACCTTTAAATTTCATACCTGATAGAAAGCATGCCTCAATTATAAATATCATCCACTCCAAACCACGCCCACATTTATCTCATAATAGGGTAACGTGACTAAATGACGCATGAGATTGGTTGGAGTAAAGTACTATAGGCCCACTTAGTCCGTAAACATGAATGATTTACTTTAATGCATCAATTCATACGTGGATCAAAAAATTGCAAAGCTTTTGCCTGATTTAACCTGATATTACATTAATAACAAACGTTTTATCAAATGTGCCCCATACTTTCGAACAGTTGGAGACACTATTTTGTATTTTTACCGGCTAATAAACTGTTCAGTTGTAGTTAAAACTGTCATTTTATAAAGTGATAGCTGAATGATATGTATGATATAAACAATTGTCGTATGCTGAATAGTTATTCTGTTATGTATCTATTTTCCAGAAAATGCCAAGAACATTACCTGGCAATGTAAGTTCTGCATTCAATATATATTTTTTATGTTAGTGAAAATAATTGTTATTGTATGTTATTCATGGTAAGAAGTTATTAAAGATAGCGTAACATGGAAATATAGGCTTATTTTATCACCATAACAAATTCTAAGATAACTTTTGTGCTTTTCTAAGGCTAATACCAATGTTAGGCTGATACGCACCTGTAGTTGTTGATACATGTTGCATAATGAGCGGCTTTCACTTGTTGATGTCGCATATTAAAGGTCTAAAATCATCAAACATGTCCATAGACTAGAACTGCAAAAGTTTTTTAATTTTTGTGCTGCGCATTCACCAGTTAGGCTGGATATAGAGACGAAATTCCTGCTTTCTAATTATTGCCAACCATGTCAAAAATAAGAAATACGGGAATTTTGTCTTTATATCTAGCCTAACTGGTAAGTGCGCGGCACAAAAATTAAAAAACTTTTGCAGTTCTAGTCTATGGTCATATAAGGAAGCCAAAATAAAATCACCGATTTTTTTATGATTGTAGACCTGGGCATGTCCTTTTAATATTGTGATAAATTTTAAATATATTTTTTTAATTCAGTAGAAAGTGTCACTACTCATTCAGCTTAGGGTGGTTGGAGTAAATATACATTAACCAATTGTATTAAATACCCATGTTAATATATCAAATTTGAACTCCAAGTGTCCTGATTTGAATGGGTAGTGTCATTTTCTATATATTTAAGTTTATTCAAAATAAGCCTACGTTCGTCATATGTTATAGCGACATAATCAGGCTAGAATCATTAAAAAATAGGTAATTTTATATTGGCTTCTTAATATGACTATCTGATCTAAACATGTCCATAGACTAGAACTGCAAAAGTTTTATAATTTTTGTGTTGCGCATTTATCAGTTAAGCCAGATATAAAGACGAAATTACCTATTTCTTATTTTAAGCATGCATGTCCTAAATAAGAGATACGGGAATTTCGTCTCTATATCTCGCCTAACTGGTAAATGCGCAGCACAAATATTTAAAAACTTTCGCAGTTATACTCTATGGACATGTTTACATCATATGGTTATATTAAGAAGCCAAAATAAAATTATCTATTTTTTGATGATTTTAGCCTGATTATGTCGCTTTAAGCAATTTTATATTATGATGAACTAGCATTACGTCACTAGCAGCTATCAAAAGGATTAAATAGTCATATATAGCCTTATTATAAAGAAATAACTTCGGGAAGTCTTAGCAATGTCACTAGAAGGGCATTAAATTGCCCGATAATTGTTACTATTATCATCACAATATAGCTTTAAAAAAAATTAAATGCATAATGGATTAAATTGACAATCAGAGCCCAAAATTTAATGGCAAGGCCTAGCTGTCCTTCTTCGCCCGTGACTCTTGGCCTTACACTCCCTGCTCACTCCAATAAGGCAACAAGGCATAGGTATCCTTCTTCGCCGGTAACTGTCGGCCATTCACTCCCTGATCACTCTAAGAAGGAAAATGACATAACATCTAGATGTTCGTTTTCGAAAACATGTCAATTTCACCCAGAATAGGCTACTGGACAACGTAGCAGTTAGAAAACATGGCATGTCACTTTATTATTCATATATTCTGTTTTTGATGTCTAGGAAGTAAACGACGAAATTGACCAGGATTTCTATGAGAAGCTATCAGAGGCAATAGCCAAAGGAGAGTTGACCAGGGAGGATTTTGATGAAATGACGAAACAATACCTGAAACAGAAAGGTACACGGCAAATAAAGAAAATACCACTGCCAAAAAAACAAAAAGAAGAAGTTAGTATTATGTTATAATAACATTATCATATTATATTATATTATATTATATTATATTATATTATATTATATTATATTATATTATATTATATTATATTATATTATATTATATTATATTATATTATGTTATGTTATGTTATGTTATGTTATGTTATGTTATGTTATGTTATGTTATGTTATGTTATGTTATGTTATGTTATGTTATGTTATGTTATGTTATGTTATGTTATGTTATGTCATGTCATGTCATGTCATGTCATGTCATGTCATGTCATGTCATGTCATGTCATGTCATGTCATGTCATGTCATGTCATGTCATGTCATGTCATGTCATGTCATGTCATGTCATGTCATGTCATGTCATGTCATGTCATGTCATGTCATGTCATGTCATGTCATGTCATGTCATGTCATGTCATGTCATGTCATGTCATGTCATGTCATGTCATGTCATGTCATGTCATGTCATGTCATGTCATGTCATGTCATGTCATGTCATGTCATGTCATGTCATGTCATGTCATGTCATGTCATGTCATGTCATGTCATGTCATGTCATGTCATGTCATGTCATGTCATGTCATGTCATGTCATGTCATGTCATGTCATGTCATGTCATGTCATGTCATGTCATGTCATGTCATGTCATGTCATGTCATGTCATGCCATGCCATGTCATGTCATGTCATGTCATGTCATGCCATGCCATGCCATGCCATGCCATGCCATGCCATGCCATCATATCATATATCATATATCATATATCATATATCATATATCATATCATATCACATATCATATCACATATCATACCATATATCATACCATATATCATATCATATATCATATCATATATCATATCATGTCATGTCATATATCATACATCATCTCATATATCATCTCATATCATATATCATACCATATATCATACCATATCATATACCATATCATATATAATATTATATATCATATCATATATCATATCATATATCATATCATATACCATACACATATCATACCTATATATCATATCATATATCATATCATATATCATATCATGTCATGTCATATATCATACATCATCTCATATATCATCTCATATCATCTCATATCCTCCCATATCATCTCATATCATCTCATCATATATATCATATATATCATTATATTGTAATATTTATTTATCTAAGATTAAGAAATGCAATAAAATTGTAAAATATAATACATGAAATAAATTAACTATGCATGGATTCCGAATTGTCCTTTAATATATATTCTTCATTCATTTGAAGATGGAATTACTAGCGCAATATCCGGCTTCAAATCACGACAAATATTTGTATATGTTTAAAAAGACACCTCCCAAATTGTATTATTGAATTTGAGGTTCTACCATCAACATGTTTTTAGTTTGATTCCGTATATAAAGGTTAGGACATCAAGAATGAAAGATTTTCAAAATGGTAATTTATTACGTACATACACATTATTGAGTAAGAAACTTGACGTAGAAATTGTTTTATGTCATAATTATTATGAATATGATAAATGACACATATTCAAAGGCATGAAACTAGTCATTAAATTCCGCCACTGCAGCTGATCCCAGATGGTATTGTGCTCGTTCTAATCCTGTTGAGTTAATGGCACACATCTAGACAACGCCTAATTGCAAAGTCGATTGCAGGCAGACGTTTCCAGGACCTAGCCAGTTACACAACAAAACATATACATTTGATTTTGAAAGGCCAGCCGTGTCGTCCTCTCCGAGTCTGTGGATTGATGTATCTGCTTTACCCGAAAAATTTAACATGGCGGTGACCCGACGATCTTGATCCCAAGGTCCGAAAAATGTCCATAACTTTTTAATGACTGTGCGACCTCTGAGCTGAGCATGCGGGCATGGAACTGAAATGTTACTGATTCTAAAAAAAAGTATTTTCGACCTGATTATTCTCCGATATATTCACATATGACAGTCGAAAGAAATGTCCCACGATTTTGTACGCGGTCAATCTGTGGCTGAAACCTGTTGCAGCCACTGGAGCTATTGAAAGGCATGCTAAAGCAGATGTGGATTCATGGATCAAAGACGCATTTATGTCTCTCTGATCAAAATGATTTGGCAAGCATTGTATTCCTTGACCCTTAAAACATAGGGCTAGACACTGTTTATAGTTCTATCAGATGGATATTTTCAGAGTTATTGACGATAACATGAATAGTGCTCATGGCGACTATTCATTTTCGCATGAGCAGTCTTTTATTATAAATTACGACGTTACAACTATTAATGCTAGGTCTACACTAGACTGTCTAGGTCTACACTAGGTTCCCGGCGGCCACGGCGACCACGTTTCAGGCCACCGTGGAGAAAACGGGATGGACGTGGGGCAACGCAGGGCGGCGGGATGGGCAAACTTGGGAGGCCGTGATTGCCGTGACTGCCGTGCCAGATTATAAAACTGTCAAAAAAATTGCCACGGCAGTCACGGTACGGATAAGAACCTAGCAGGCTGTAGTAAAACGGGATGAACCCAACAAACGTGACAGAACGTGGCAGTGCGTAATAAGCCGCAACGGAACTTTGAGACGGTCCGTAGTGGGACCGTAGTGGGAAGCATGTTTCTGGACTTTTCGGTGATTTTGATAGCGGCCATTTTAAAAATCGCTCTTTGATCATTTATTCTCTATCGATTAAATGTTAACAGTCTGTGGATTCTGACTCGTGATAGGTCCCTGAACAACATGAAACCACTCAATGAGAGTCCTGGGGATATTTTAAATCACAAATCATAACTTCAAAAGTGCATAGAGATAAAATATGTAATTTTTGTGATTTTTTTGAACGCCATCTTAAATTACACAAAAAAAAATTGTAATTTAGCAATTGAAAATAGTTTCAGCAGATTCCTTGACCTCTTAAATGTAGGATTAGACACCAAAATTGATCTTTTAAATTGATTAAGAGGCAAGATATGTTCAAGCGCGCTCCAAAGCCGTCCGGTATCCACGTTTCATCGAGAGAGAATCTTGAGAAAACGTGAAAGACGTCCCAGTCCTTGATTAGAGCGTGAGAAACGTGAGGAACCCCAGCAGACCCTGACGGCCCGGGAGGCAACGTACTGGCATCCGTAATAGAACGGGTGCCGAACGGGCCGAACCGTACCGCGCCTTTGAGCCTCCGGGAGTCGACCACCTGCGCCCCGTCACGGCCCGTCCCGCATACCGTGAGTGGCCGTGAAAGACCGTTAGAAAACGTAGCAAGACCTGACAAAATTGAGGGCTAAAATCCCACGGTGCTCTACGTTTCAGGCAAACGTGGCCGCCGTAGCCGCCGGGAACATAGTGTAAACCTAGCATTATGACGACAAATATGTTGTAAAATGTGACGACACTAAATAATTTGGAGAAATAAGAAAATAATTGGATATATTTGCCAACCTTGTTAGACTAATATATTTGAAAAAATAAAAGTGATGGTCCACGTTAGGTATTATCTTATGTATTAGTAACTGTATATTACTGCACTGTCGCCATGGAAACACGTGCAGATATGTTGTTTGTCAAAAACGTAATAAAAAATACAGTGTTAAAAATCAGGTAAATATAGCATAAGAGTAGTGTTGTTATGCGGCCGTTACCATGGCAACGTCCCCCTCGTTGACAACTACATCCGTCGTAAACATGCTCCCCAGACCTTAACCTTTCCATTGATACCACTCACAAAAAATAATCACTCTGTGCCCACAAAATAAAAAATACCCTTTCGGCCTCTCTACTAATAACATTACATGCTTATCATGGACTTAGCAAAGCTTTTGATAAAGTCCGTTATCAGCGTCTAATTTTAAACTCAGCTGGTATGGCATTCGAGGGGATAATATCGGGTTGATATCGAACTTTCTTTCCGCTAGATCACAGAGGGTAGTCCTGAATGGGGCCTCCTCTGATAGTGCTCCTTATTGTCTGGTGTGCCCCCGTCCTGGGGCCCATACTATTTTTAATCCACATAAATTACCTGGTGGAGTTGTAAATAACACAATCCGCTTATTGTTCTCTGGTGACTGTATTATTTACCGCCCAATCAGGAACAAAAAAAGACACAGATCTACTGCAGTCTGACCTTTTACCGTGAGAACCGTCAAAGGCAAAACAAAATAATTAACAAATTTACACACTTCTTGACCACCCCCTTCGAACTACTCATCACCCCGTCAAACTGTGACCCACAAGAAAGACACATGGGTTCCACCCGTGAAGGTATATAATCCACTTAGCCCTTCAATAACCCCTATAATACTAGCCTCAGTGAGCTGTAGACGGATAGGTTTTTAATCCACTGCACTGAACTATTGTATTTCAGTCGTAACTCCCTTCTCTTTGTTTATTTGGGTTACAAAAAATCACTTTTATTTAGCACCAGTCCGTTTCTTTTTCCGCTTTGCGTATAATACGTCAAGGGAGGAGTGCTCGCTGTTGCAGCTTGGAAAAAGAAGACTGAAAGGTATATGTTAGAGGGGGTACGAATTGACAAAGGGTCGGAAGAGGAGGTAGCTAGTGTCACACCAGTTTGCGCGTGTGATTAGTGAATAACTCCTGATAACAATACCTGGTGTACCATGCGGTCAATATGGACAAGCGCGTGAGAGCGTCTGCTGACGGCTAGGGAAAAATATGGACTTCAGCTGTGACGATAACGCTGTGTCTTATGGGATGTATACCTATATATTATAATAATGTATTCACGAAGCTTTACTATTATTGGTGCAAGATAAAAGTTTTTAATTTCCATTCTGAAATGTTCGAATATAAATGCATTTCCTTTGAAAAATGTCTTCGAGTATAAGTACATGCAGTTATATTTGAAGATATTGAAATATAAGTGCATGCACATTAATGCGCGGGTATACGGCATATGGACATACTCATAACACATCAAATAGTAAAAACGGCAAAGCCACGATATGTAAATAGATGTTTTATGTCCCCCAAACACGCCCGTGAATAATTATTGTGAAGTGAGGCGAGCTCTTATGTTGGATTACGAGACAAAAATGTTTTGCACTTATTGTTATCTTATTTAATAGCATGGTCTATTTACACAGCCCTGTTCACATAGGGCCACCCTTTGCGCCGCCATTGAAAATAATTGTTATAATGTTTATGCTGCGCAGCAGTGTTTACGGTGTTTTTTTCTACAAAAACTTGTTGTTTTTTAGTCATTACTGAACGCTGCAAATGCCATTATAGACGAGACGCGTAAGAACGGCAAAAAAGCTGAAATCATTTTTCAAAAGGACAGAGACAAAGTGCTCTCAAAACTGGTCGAGAAGCGGCTCAGAAAAAAGGAAACCAAACAGGTATAAAGACTGACACTCAAACCCAAACCAATCCAAACCCTAAACCTGCTAAAGCTAATATGTCGTTCGTTTTAAATTTTGACTGCTGTATTGCTCTGCTGCAAAGAACAATATTTTGATGACGCGCAATTGATAAATTGTATGTGACATTTGCTTAATTGATTAACCCTGTACCTGCTAGTGTGCATATATGTGACTAACCCTGTACCTACTGGTATGCATAAAATTTTGTGCATTTGGAAGAATCGGCATAAATCTAAAAAAAAAAAAAATCTAAAAAAATATCACGGCGCCACTCATACATGTATCAACATCAGGAGGTATGGAGCTAAAATTTGATAGTGTGCATGTTTTATAAAATTGGCTAATTTTCAATTAGCCCCATTTACCCACTATGCTATCCTTTTTTATTTTTAACCCGCGTGAAGTTGTGTCTTTGCGTAAAATTCACTCATATTTGTTTAATTTAAGACCAAACATTTGCAAATACAAATCAAAAGCAGTGATTTCACCACTAAATGCTGGATTCTGTGTCAGCACTACGCTGTGTTCGGCACACCTCTCTGACTGACAGACCCGGGCTCGCTGTCATACGGACTTGAGGACCTTGAACCAGCGTTGGAACAACGCTGGTTCTTGATAGGCTGGAATTTGATAGGCTGGAAGTGTTATTGTTGTTTGGACTCTCACCGATGTTTGGTCGTGGTCAGCACCACGGGCTGTGAGTGAGCTGACGGTTCTGACCACGACACTCGCGACTTGACATGTATGAAGCACTGCACGGTATGAATGTTTGAGCACAGCACTATTCGGATGACACCCTGACAACTGATTGAATATGGACATGAATGAAGATCAATGCATCGGCTTTACTGCTTGTCTTGTTTGTGAGGAGAGATTCCGCTGAGTTACACAATTTTAAAGCTAATAAACAGATTTTAAACGATTGCAGTGATCATTAGCGATGAAAAGGTTAATCGAGGTGAGAATTGTGATAATATAGTGAGTTCTTATATAGCGCAAATACAATGCTCTGTGCGCTTCACACATATTACCCCTGGTTACTGGACCTGTTCATTCATGTACCATTTCAACTCCCTTTTTCGAGCATACAGCACTTGCAGCCATTTCGGCGCTAGAAACTAATCGCACAAATTGCCATCTTTGTCCTACTAGGTACTCATTTACACCTGAGTTAAGTGAAGCATATGAGGGTAAAGTGCCTTGCCCAAGGAATATCGAAATAATGCCCCAAGTTTGAGAGGGGAGAAACATGATATTTCTCTGAAAATCCTGCACCAAGCGGGGTTCGAAACCGCACGGCAGGCAGCGACATTGGCAAAGCTCATTTACACCTCATTTGCACCTGAGTCAAGTGAAGCATATGAGGGAAAAGTGTTTTGCCCAAGGAATATCAAAATAATGCCCCAATATTGAGAGGGGAGAAACATGATATTTCTCTGAAAATCCTGCAGCAAGCGGGATTCGAAACCGCACGGCAGGCAGCGACATTGGCAAAGCTCCGCGCTCTAGCCATTGCGCCATGTCCCTCTCTGATAACAATTCACCACAGCTCACGGTGAATATGTAAATATAACCAACCGTTTTTATGCGAGTGACTCAAACCGCTTCTCGCATCAAAACTATTCAGTTAGAAAAATCAATAATTGTTTTTGATTTTCTGATTCTGCATTGAAATATGTTTTCTTTCGCTAACAGATCACCGAAGATATTTCTAAATCGGCTCATGAAGCGAACGCTAGTGATACCAATAGTTCATCAACAGAGAACATTATGAATGATATACCTGAGACCGCCAATGATTACAATAGTTCATCAACAGAGAACATTATCAATGATACACCTGAGACCACCAATGTTGACAGTGGCTCATCTACACAAAACATTATCAATGATAAACCTGAGACCGCCAATGATAACGATAGTTCTTTAATAGAGAACATTATCAATGATAAAACGGAGTCATCTAATGGACGTGGAGATGATGACAGTTATAAAGGTGCAACTCAATTGAACATTGAAGCAAGTGGAAATAATAATACGAAGACAAATACTAAAGATGGATTAAATGAACAGAGAGCAGCATCTCCTTCATAAGAAGAGTTTTTTTTCATACAATAGAAGAAATAAACATTCGGTTTTGTGTATAATGCAAAAGTAATCAGCTACTGCCTTTAGTAACTGTGTACTTTCCCAAGTAAGCAGTTACTGCCTTTAGGCTTTTAGGTCTGTGTACAGTAGTATAAACATATTGTATTACAATTAGAACATTACAAATTAATTATAAATTAATACAAGGCTCCTCTGGGTCTAAGTTGTAACATTCATGGTAATGTAAGCCTAACTTAGCAGCCAAATCTCAACAGCTGAAAATCATTTTGCTAAAACTGTTATTTTTTACACATACTAGAGTATATATGATGATAGCTCTGCAAATGATCAGAATACCCACTGTCACCGTATGCCTTTTCAACAGTGGACCACATGTTTAATTAAAGCGAAACAATCAGGCCAAAATCATATATTTTTAATCTGACTCCCTAATATGTCTATCACATCTGAACATGTCCATTGACTAGATTGGCTTAAATCGTTTAAACTTTGGGGTGTTGTTGTGGCAACGTACGTACATGTACATGTAGCAAGTGTGCCTAAAGCCCCGTTAATTAGTTATTCCTGTATCTCTTATTTTGGACATGCATGTCTGAAATTAAAGGGACATGCCCAGGTCTAAAATCATTAAAAAATCGGTGATTTTATTCTGACTTCTTGATATGACCATATGATGTAAACATATCCATAGACTAGAACTGCAAACGTTTTTTTAATTTTTGTGCTACACACTTACCAGTTAGGATAGATGTGCCCTATTTCTTATTTCTGACATGGTTGTCAATAATTAGAAATCAGGAATTTCGTCTCTACATCTAGCCTAACTGGTGAATGCACAGCACAAAAATTGAAAAACTTTTGCAGTTCTAGTCTATGGACATGTTTACATCATATGGTCATATGAAGAAGCCAAAATAAAATCACCGATTTAATCACCTTTAAATTTTTAATTTGATCCCTTTAAATATCGTCCTTAATTCATTATTAACTGGTAAATGTGCAAAACAAAATTAAAAAACGTAGTCTATGGATATAATATTTTGCCTGTTTGTGTCACTTTAAGCAGAACCGGATGTCAGGGCTGTGAAAAAAGTGATGGTTAAAGGGACTGGCCCAGGCTAAAATCATCAAAAAATCGGTGATTTTATTTCGGGTTCTTAATATGACCATATGATGTAAACATGTACATAGACTAGAACTGCAATTTTTTATAATTTTTGTGCTGCGCATTCATCAGTTAGACTAGATATAGAGACGAAATTCCCGCATTTCCTATTTTTGACATGGTTGTCAATAATTACAAATCAGGAATTTCGTCTCTATATCTAGCCTAACTGGTGAATGCGCAGCACAAAAATTATAAAAATTTGCAGTTCTAGTCTATGTACATGTTTACATCATATGGTCATATTAAGAACCCGAAATAAAATCACCGATTTTTTGATGATTTTAGCGTGGGCCAGTCCCTTTAAGGTTATTCGATATAGACGATATATGATAGTAGCTGCTGTGATTGGCAGGTATTGGTGGTATTGTTGTTACGTTTTAATTTTAATTATGTCTGGGAAGTGAAGTCTGCGGTTGAGCCTCAATTATTGATTAAGACTTTAAAACAAAGAATAAAATTGACAATACCTGGTTGATAAATTTAAATGGTTGCAACAGTTTATCACGCATAAATTGAGCTTTGTTCAGGACAGTGTCACTCTATTTATATATAGAAAGAGGAGGCCGAGATCCACTTAATAATTCAATGTCCAGTTACGATTTATGGCTAAAATACTTTGCTCCGTTTGATAGTCCACCAAATGTAAATTCATTCAAATCGCTTTTAAGTAGTGTCGATGATAATTTAATTAAAAGTTTCTTCATATACTTAATTCAAGCATTTAAACACAGGATGCAATGTTGTGATGACTGGTGATATTTTCACTTATAACTGTATCACTGAAAGAGTTGTATTTTGTATATTTGTGTGTAATAAATAAACTTTTTGTATTCGTATTATCCGGAAAATGATAACATGCTATTAGAAGAATATGATCTTGTGAAGTAGCATTGTATCAACAATTTCAAGGCTACAAACCATGCATTACGTTGCAGATAATCTTATTCACAATTTTTTTTTCTTAAAAGCAGATTGATTACTTATTTTTAAATGGCGTATTTCAATTAAAATTATATTGATGTGCCTCCACTTATGAAAAACATAATTATGCCACCCTTTTTAATGTTGGTTTTGAAACAACAGATTTGAACAAGCTATATGAAACCTGTGCGTCTGCCGAAGAGAATATTTGCAGTGGATTCTCTAGGTCGGAACCTGTGCTTTTTTTTAATATACTTGCCAACTGGAAAGTATACTAAAGGTAAACTGATCAGTGGAATAATTCACATGAATATATCACCCCTGCTGGCCCAGCGTTCGAATGTATAAATATGGCCAAAAGTCGTTTAATAGTGACGGGGTGGTACACACATGTCAATTTTGAAACGTGACGGATATATATTCTACCTGTGATACCATTGTATGCGTGCATGTCTTCCCAGCTGTGAGGGTTTTAATGAATAAAAAGTAATACAATTTATAATAAGCTTGAATCACCACAGGGTATCATTGTTAATCTTTCCTTGGTATTAGCGGACATTCTCAGCACTCCAAGACGTATTATATCCATTGAAGAAGTATCAAGTCAATGCTTGTGAGCTTGTTCAAGAGAATATGTTTATGCGGATGTACGGAACCTGTGTTCATATTTTATTTCAAAGTATATGTCAATTTGACAGTGTAACACCCGTGCTCTCTGCGTTTTCATTCTATAGATATGCTTAAAAGAACTCAATAGTGATTGGCCGGTAGATTCACTACAAGCTTTGCTTTTTATCCCCCGCCCGTAGGGGAAGGGCGATTTTAGTCGCGGAGGATTCTGCCCGGCATCCGGCGTCACGTTTTCTTGTGGGCGCAAAAACTCAAAAACCGCTGGTCAATTTTTTTTGAAATTCCAACATGACATTCCTAGCAACATGGGGATGTGCAAGTGATTGTTAGAGATGCTACCCAAATTCAAAATGGCCGCTAGAGGGCAACTCTAAATTTTTTTGTGGGCGCTAAAACTCCAAACAAAGTCGGAAATTATTCAAATTTCGCTATCACATTCCCCATGATATGGAGATGTGCAGGTGGATTTTTCAAGGTTTTACTGAAATTCAAATTGGCCGCCACAGATCAACTTTTTGGGGTGCGCAAAAACTCAAAAAAATTGTTTAGTCAATTTTTTTTTTTTAATTTTTAACATTACATTCATATCAACATGGGGATGTGCAAGTGATTTTTTTAAATGCTACCAAAATTCAAAATGGCCGCCATAGATCAATTTTTTGTGGAAGCAAAAACTCCAAAACTTCGTCGGAAATTATTCAAATTTTACTATCGCATTCCCCACGATATGGAGATGTGCAAGTGATTTTTTTAAACTTTTACTGAAATTCAAAATAGCCGCCATGGGTAAATTTCATATTTTCTTGTGGACGCAAAAACTGAAAAATTGAAATCAGTAATAATTCACATTGTACAATCACATTATCCACCATCTGGAAATGTGCATGTGATTTTACTGAAATTTGAAATGGCCACCACAAATCGACTTTTTAAATATTTGTTACCGCAAAGAGTCTAACCTAATTTATGCCGGGGGATGATATAGGACTTCAGGCTTCTTGTTGCATATGGCTTTTACATCGAAATTCTACCACGCACATTTTGTCAACATTGCTAACCCGATTATAATAAAAGGACTGTGATTTGAATGAATAAATTAATACAGAACATTGAAGGTGTTTGTTGGCCACGGGGCGTTGTTGAATGTATTCGTTGATCAAAGGGTGCTGTTTAAGGTGTTCGTTGGCCACTGGGCATTGTTGAATATATTCGTTGATCAAAGGGTGCTGTTGAAGGTGTTCGTTGGCCATGGGGCGTTGTTGAATGTATTCGTTGATCAAAGGGTGCTGTTGAAGGTGTTCGTTGGACACGGGGCGTTGTTGAATGTATTCGTTGATCAAAGGGTGCTGTCGAAGGTGTTCGTTGGCCATGGGGCGTTGTTGAATGTATTCGTTGATCAAAGGGTGCTGTTGAAGGGGTTCGTTGGCCATGGGGCGTTGTTGAATGTATTCGTTGATCAAAGGGTGCTGTTGAAGGTGTTCGTTGGCCACGGGGCATTGTTGAATGTATTCGTTGATCAAAGGGTGCTGTTGAAGGTGTTCGTTGGCCACGGGGCATTGTTGAATGTATTCGTTGATCAAAGGGTGCTGTTGAAGGTGTTCGTTAGACATGGGGCGTTGTTAAATGTATTCGTTGATCAAAGTGTGCTGTCGAAGGTGTTCGTTGGCCATGGGGCGTTGTTGAATGTATTCGTTGATCAAAGGGTGCTGTTGAAGGGGTTCGTTGGCCATGGGGCGTTGTTGAATGTATTCGTTGATCAAAGGGTGCTGTTGAAGGTGTTCGTTGGCCACGGGGCGTTGTTGAATGTATTCGTTGATCAAAGGGTGCTGTTGAAGGTGTTCGTTGGCCTCGGGGCATTGTTGAATGTATTCGTTGATCAAAGGGTGCTGTTGAAGGTGTTCGTTAGACATGGGGCGTTGTCGATTGTATTCGTTGATCAAAGGGTGCTGTTGAAGGTGTTCGTTGGCCACGGGGCGTTGTTGAATGTATTCGTTGATCAAAAAGTGCTGTTGAAGGTGTTCGTCGGCCACGGGGCGTTGTTGAATGTATTCGTTGATCAAAGGGCGCTGTTGAAGGTGTTCGTTGGCCATAGAGCATTGTTGAATGTATTCGCTGATCAAAGGGTGCTGTTGAAGGTGTTCGTCGGCCACGGGGCGTTGTTGAATGTATTCGTTGATCAAAGGGTGCTGTTGAAGGTGTTCGTCGGCCACGGGGCATTGTTGAATGTATTCGTTGATCAAAGTGTGCTGTTGAAGGTGTTCGTTGGCCACGGGGCGTTGTTGAATGTATTCGTTGAGCAAAGGGTGCTGTTGAAGGTGCTCGTCGGCCACGGGACATTGTCGAATGTATTTGTTGATCAAAGGGTGCTGTTGAAGGTGTTCGTTGGCCACGGGGCGTTGTTGAATGTATTCGTTGATCAAAGGGTGCTGTTGAAGGTGTTCGTCGGCCACGGGGCGTTGTTGAATGTATTCGTTGATCAAAGGGTGCTGTTGAAGGTGTTCGTTGGTCATAGAGCATTGTTGAATGTATTCGCTGATCAAAGGGTGCTGTTGAAGGTGTTCGTCGGCCACGGGGCGTTGTTGAATGTATTCGTTGATCAAAGGGTGCTGTTGAAGGTGTTCGTCGGCCACGGGGCGTTGTTGAATGTATTCGTTGATCAAAGGGTGCTGTTGAAGGTGTTCGTCGGCCACGGGGCGTTGTTGAATGTATTCGTTGATCAAAGGGTGCTGTTGAAGGTGTTCGTTGGACATGGGGCGTTGTTGAATGTATTCGTTGATCAAAGAATGCTGATGAAGGTGTTTGTCGGCCACGGGGCATTGTTGAATGTATTCGTTGATCAAAGGGTGCTGTTGAAGGTATTCGTTGGCCACGGGGCGTTGTTCAATGTATTAGTTGACCAAAGAGTGCTGTTGAAGGTGTTCGTTGGCCACGGGGCGTTGTTGAATGTATTAGTTGATCAAAGGGTGCTGTTGAAGGTTTTCGTTGGCCACGGGGCATTGTAGAATGTATTCGTTGATCAAAGGGTGCTGTTGAAGGTGTTCGTTGGCCACGGGGCATTGTTGAATGTATTCGTTGATCAAAGGGTGCTGTTGAAGGTGTTCGTTGGACATTTGGCGTTGTTGAATGTATTCGTTGATCAAAGGGTGCTGTTGAAGGTGTTCGTTGGCCATGGGGCGTTGTTGAATGTATTCGTTGATCAAAGTGTGCTGTTGAAGGTGTTCGTTGGACATGGGGCGTTGTTGAATGTATTCGTTGATCAAAGACTGCTGTTGAAGGTGTTCGTTCGCCACGGGACATTGTTGAATGTATTCGTTGATCAAAGGGTGCTGTTGAAGGTGTTCGTTGGACATGGGGCGTTGTTGAATGTATTCGTTGATCAAAGGGTGCTGTTGAAGGTGTTCGTTGGCCATGGGGCGTTGTTGAATGTATTTGTTGATCAAAGGGTGCTGTTGAAGGTGTTCGTTGGACATGGGGCGTTGTTGAATGCATTCGTTGATCAAAGGGTGCTGTTGAAGGTGTTCGTTGGCCACGGGGCGTTGTTGAATGTATTCGTTGATCAAAGTTTGCTGTTGAAGGTGTTCGTTGGCCACGGGGCATTGTTGAATGTATTCGTTGATCAAAGGGTGCTGTTGAAGGTGTTCGTTGGACATGGGGCGTTGTTGAATGCATCCGTTGATCAAAGGGTGCTGTTGAAGGTGTTCGTTGGCCATAGGGCGTTGTTGAATGTATTCGTTGATCAAAATGTGCTGTTGAAGGTGTTCGTTGGACATGGGGCGTTGTTGAATGTATTCGTTGATCAAAGGGTGCTGTTGAAGGTGTTCGTTGGCCATGGGGCGTTTTTGAATGTATTTGTTGATCAAAGGGTGCTGTTGAAGGTGTTCGTTGGACATGGGGCGTTGTTGAATGCATTCGTTGATCAAAGGGTGCTGTTGAAGGTGTTCGTTGGCCATGGGGCGTTGTTGAATGTATTTGTTGATCAAAGGGTGCTGTTGAAGGTGTTCGTTGGACATGGGGCGTTGTTGAATGCATTCGTTGATCAAAGGGTGCTGTTGAAGGTGTTCGTTGGCCACAGGGCGTTGTTGAATGTATTCGTTGATCAAAGTTTGCTGTTGAAGGTGTTCGTTGGCCACGGGGCATTGTTGAATGTATTCGTTGATCAAAGGGTGCTGTTGAAGGTGTTCGTTGGACATGGGGCGTTGTTGAATGCATTCGTTGATCAAAGGGTGCTGTTGAAGGTGTTCGTTGGCCATAGGGCGTTGTTGAATGTATTCGTTGATCAAAATGTGCTGTTGAAGGTGTTCGTCGGACATGGGGCGTTGTTGAATGTATTCGTTGATCAAAGGGTGCTGTTGAAGGTGTACCTTTGCCACGGGACGTTGTTGAATGTATATGTGATCAAATGGTGCTGTTGAAGGTGTTCGTTGGACATGGGGCGTTGTTGAATGTATTCGTTGATCAAAGGGTGCTGTTGAAGGTGTTCGTTGGCCACGGGGCATTGTTGAATGTATTTGTTGATCAAAGGGTGCTGTTGAAGGTGTTCGTTGGCCACGGGGCATTGTTGAATGTATTTGTTGATCAAAGGGTGCTGTTGAAGGACTTCGTTGGACATGGGGCGTTGTTGAATGCATTCGTTGATCAAAGGGTGCTGTTGAAGGTGTTCGTTGGCCATGGGACGTTGTTGAATGTATTCGTTGATCAAAGGGTGCTGTTGAAGGTGTTCGTTGGCCATGGGGCGTTGTTGAATGTATTCGTTGATCAAAGTGTGCTGTTGAAGGTGTTCGTTGGACATGGGGCGTTGTTGAATGTATTCGTTGATCAAAGGGTGCTGTTGAAGGTGTTCGTTTGCTACGGGGCATTGTTGAATGTATTTGTTGATCAAAGAGTGCTGTTGAAGGTTTTCGTTGGACATGGGACGTTGTTGAATGTATTCGTTGATCAAAGTGTGCTGTTGAAGGTGTTCGTTGGACATGGGGCGTTCTTGAATGCATTCGTTGATCAAAGGGTGCGGTTGAAGGTGTTCGTTGGCCACGGGCGTTCTTGAATGTATTCGTTGATCAAAGGGTGCTGTTTAAGGTGTTCGTCGGCCACGGGCGTTGCTGAATGTATTCGTTGATCTGTTGGATTCGAGATCTAAGTTTATTATTTCAAATAAATTACACAGCATGGTACCTAGGTACGAAGCCACATATTTGTTTAAACTCGAAATATTGAAGAAACCGATATATTGAGTTGTTAACCCAATCTATCGAGAAAACAAACTGAATATATCGAGTTGTGACACCTCAATATATTGAGTTGACAACTCAATATGTCGAGGTTTGAACTCAATATATAGAATGGTAAACTCAATATATCTAGTTGTCAAATCAATATATCGAGTTTACAGCTCGATATATGGAGTTGACAACTCAATATATTCAGTTTGTTTTCTCGAAATATTGAGTTGGCGACTCGATATAATGAAAAGACAACTTCATACTTATATTGAGTTGACAAGTTCACAACTCAATATATCGAGTTCGTAACTCAATATATCGAGTAGTTAAATTAATATATCTAGTTCTTAACTCAATTCATTGAGTTCTTAAGTCATTATATGTGTTCCTAACTCAATATATCGACTTCCTCACTTATTATATCGGCTTTCTAACTCAATAGATCAAGTTGATATCCCAATATATAGAGTTGACAACTCAATATATCGAGTTGATAACTCAATATATCGAGTTATTAACTCGATATATCGAGTTATTAAAGGCCCATTCCCAAGTTCCTTAAACAAAGTGTAAAATTGTGCTATTTAGGCTTATATCATCGTAAATCTATATTATATAAAGAGATATGTACCCGATAAGTGTGTATCTCGGATTGTTCATATACTTTCGGACAGCCATGACAATAATTTTATCGGGATTGACCATGAAACCTGTCCGCTGAGGGTCTAAATGAAGGGTCCGATGTTGATTTGGTTTTTTTCTTTGAAAGGGTCAACACTGAGGAAAATCCCTTCGTTTTTGTCACTGCACCAGCCACGAACATCCCATTAATATTGCCTGTGTATTTTGGCGCTTTTCCGCAAAGATTTTAAACATGACAAACGAACGAGTTTAGCCGTGTTGACCCCTTCTGTTTTGAAATGTGAGGCCCGTTATGAAAGCGGTGATTTTTCGTTAAACTCGCAACGTCTTTGACGATGTGATACATCTGAGACATTACATACTTCTCCCAATATGAGGTAGGAACTTTTTGTCATAGGTTACGGTTAGTAAATAATAAAAACAACTTTAGAAGGGAATGATAAAATTGGTGACTCGTGTCTCTTTTCCTTTTAAAGGTGTAGTCAACTGTCAAAATTCGCAGGACAAGGGTCCCCCAGAAGGCAATAGTGCCCGTGGGTAAGCCAAGGCCCTATTCCATAATAATACTAAATATGCGTTTCATACCCAAAGCCTCATTAAGAGCAAGTTCTCAAATCACAGCAAGTTCATATATACTTGAGCGACATCTATGAGTTAATAATTCAAAGCCCTTGTCTTTTGCCCCTACTTGGTCGCCTACTTGCAAACAAACTGACTGTATTACTGCGGGGATTTGGAAACTGCTTAACCCCCAATTTTGTATTGTCACCCAGTAAACACAAAACATTTGTATGACTTTATGCAATGTTGGACCAACGTCGAAGACGTTGGGCCGACATTGCACAAATGTCATACAAATGTCTTGCGTTTGCTGGGCAGGAGGACTTTCTCTCAAACATTGTACATTTATCTAATGGTGGTTCAATGTTGGGCCAGCGTCGCAGACGTTGGCCTAACATTAAAACAGCATTGGATCAATGTTTCGTTTGAGTAGTATCTTGTAATCAGTTCAGTGGCTATATTAATGCCGTCAATCTGTACTCAATAGGCTACTGTTGGCCTACACTTGACCGTCCCAGGCATGCGCGTTTTGAAGCTGAATGATTCTTTAAGTATGACAAGTCCATTATAAAACTGGTCGATCTAAAAGACAAAAATGTAATGACCGCCATTTTGTCATAATCCTTTTTTTTTCGAAACCTGATTACGTTGCCAAGGGATGTTTCTAAATGTTGTAATCTATCGGAATGTTGCCTTCACAAATTCAAACATTCAAAAAGATATAACAGAGCTGAAACAAAAAACATTTGCCTGGGAATGGGCCTTTCACTCAATATATGGAGTTGTAAACACACTATATCGAGTTGTGAACTCAATTTAGAAAAAAATAATGAAAATGTCGCTTAAAATTTATTTTGTCTGCAATAAAATATAGCATTGGCTCATAGCCTCATAAATTATGTGGTACTTGTTGTATCGTTTTGTTCTGCATCAATTCGATTTAACGACTCTCTGTGTTATTTAAAATGTAATTGCATAGAAAAAGTATAATACATAAATAAACAAATGTATATTAAATTGAATTTTAAAGCTATTGACACAGCTATTAGACAGGTGATTGGTCGAGATGACGACGATCTGTGCCAAGGATACTGACCCAGGTATGTGGAGATATCTTTGCACTTCATGCTTCCCAAGAGGCCAGAGTTTCTAAATGCATTTATCAAACTTATTATTCCAATAACAGTTTACTATACGCAGGTCAGTTGAAGCAAAGTTCAATATTGATTTTTAAAGTAAGAGTTAGTTTTTTACATACTTTCATTATTCGTTGATTGTTTCATTTCCCATATTTAATAATGCATTTGAATTTTTCATGTCACATATAAAAAAATATACACAAGTCATTCAGTTGTTCTGTAGTGATTTGTAGGTAATAGTCTCATTGATATTTATATTAGTCATGTTGTTGTAGGCGTTGTAGGTTGAGGCCCAGTCAGGAATTCTGCCCAGGTCAAAGATATAGTAGCCCCACGTATTAACAGCCAGCTGTAGCACACAGAGAGACAAGATGTTCATCACAAATCCCACTTTTATCTGAAAAAATAAATAGGAAAAAATTACAGTGAAAAATAATAAAATATTAATTGATTATTAGTGGCCTATCCATGTAGGTCTGAAACCTTCCCGATTTCTGAAGCTAACAGGACGAAATATAATCATTAAACACCATAAACACGCTGGCCCAACATCAAAACAATGCCGCGTCAACGACTTTTGTAGGCTTTTAGTACATATACCTACAGGGGCATGTCAGTGTAAGGATTAGGGGTATTACCATAATATATACCTATACGGCCTGTCAGTGTAAGGATTAGGGGTATTATCGTACATATACCTATACGGCCTGCCAGTGTAAGGATTAGGGGTATTATCGTACATATACATATATGGCCTGTCAGTGTAAGGATTAGGGGTATTATCGTACATATACCTATACGGCCTGTCAGTGTAAGGATTAGGGGTATCACCGTACATATACCTATACGGCCTGTCAGTGTAAGGATTAGGGGTATTACCATAATATATACCTATACGGCCTCCCAGTGTAAGGATTAGGGGTATCACCGTACATATACCTATACGGCCTGTCAGTGTAAGAATTAGGGGTATTACCGTACATTATACCTACAGGGGCCTGTCAGTGTAAGGATTAGGGGTATTACCGTACATTATACCTACAGGGGCCTGTCAGTGTAAGTATTAGGGGTATTACCATTCATATACCTATACGGCCTGTCAGTGTAAGGATTACGGGTATTACCATACATATACCTATACGGCCTGTCAGTGTGAGAATTAGGGGCATTACCATAATATATACCTATACGGCCTGTCAGTGTAAGGATTAGGGGTATTACCATAATATATACCTATACGGCCTGTCAGTGTAAGGATTAGGGGTATTATCGTACATATACCTATACGGCCTGTCAGTGTATGGATTAGGGGTATTACCATAATATATACCTATACGGGCCTGTCAGTGTAAGGATTAGGGGTATTATCGTACATATACCTATACGGGCCTCCCAGTGTAAGGATTAGGAGTATTACCGTACATTATACCTACAGGGGCCTGTCAGTGTAAGGATTATGGGTATTACCGTACATTATACCTACAGGGGCCTGTCAGTGTAAGGATTAGGGGTATTACCATAATATACCTATACGGCCTGTCAGTGTAAGGATTAGGGGTATTACCGTACATATACCTATACGGCCTGTCAGTGTGAGGATTAGGGGTATTACCATACATATACCTATACTGGCCTCCCAGTGTAAGGATTAGGGGTATTACCGTACATTATACCTACAGGGGCCTGTCAGTGTATGGATTAGGGGTATTACCATACATATACCTATACGGCCTGTCAGTGTAAGGATTAGGGGTTTTACCGTACATATACCTATACGGCCTGTCAGTGTAAGGATTAGGGGTATTATCGTACATATACCTATACGGCCTGTCAGTGTAAGGATTAGGGGTATTACCATAATATATACCTATACGGCCTGTCAGTGTAAGGATTAGGGGTATTATCGTACATATACCTGTACGGCCTATCAGTGTAAGGATTAGGGGTATTACCATAATATATACCTATACGGCCTGTCAGTGTAAGGATTAGGGGTATTACCATACATATACCTATACGGCCTGTCAGTGTAAGGATTAGGGGTATTAACATACATATACCTATACGGCCTGTCAGTGTAAGGATTAGGGGTATTACCGTACATATACCTATACGGCCTGTCAGTGTAAGGATTAGGAGTATTACCATAATATATACCTATACGGCCTGTCAGTGTAAGGATTAGGGGTATTATCGTACATATACCTATACGGCCTGTCAGTGTAAGGATTAGGGGTATTACCATAATATATACCTATACGGCCTGTCAGTGTAAGGATTAGGGGTATTATCGTACATATACCTATACGGCCTGTCAGTGTAAGGATTAGGGGTATTACCATAATATATACCTATACGGCCTGTCAGTGTAAGGATTAGGGGTATTATCGTACATATACCTATACGGCCTGTCAGTGTAAGGATTAGGGGTATTACCATAATATATACCTATACGGCCTGTCAGTGTAAGGATTAGGGGTATTATCGTACATATACCTATACGGCTTGTCAGTGTAAGGATTAGGGGTAAAACCATAATATATACCTATACGGGCCTGTCAGTGTATGGATTAGGGGTATTACCATACATATACCTATATGGCCTGTCAGTGTAAGATTAGAGGTATTACCATAAATATACCTATATGGCCTGTCAGTGTAAGATTAGAGGTATTACCATACATATACCTATACGGGCCCGTCATTGTAAGGACGGGGGATATTACCATACATATACCTATACTGGCCTCCCAGTGTAAGGATTAGGGGTATTACCATACATATACCTATACGGGCCTCCCAGTGTAAGGATTAGGGGTATTACCATAATATATACCTATACTGGCCTCCCAGTGTAAGGATTAGGGGTATTACCATGATATATACGTATACTGGCCTGTCATTGTAAGGATTAGGGGTATTACCATACATATATATACCTATACGGGCCTATCAGTGTAAGGGTGGGGTATATTTATAGATTATACCATGGCTAAAGTTGTATCGTCCCACATATCACCCCGACCTAGTTGGATATTACCGTACATGCATACATATACGGGCATGTCAGTGTACGGATTAAGGATATTAATCAAACTTCGATTTGACAGTCACACTACACTGATTGCCCTTAATTGAAAAAAAAGAGAAACGGATTAAATTTTCACAGAATCGAAATAAGAGCAAACTACATGTACCTACCATATCCAGTAATCTGACCTTCCCAGTGGCGAACACAATGGCGCCCACGGCGGTGGCTGTGGGCATCATGTAGGCGAAGTTACTGCTGACAACCATGGGCAGCACAGCATATAGCGGGTGGATATGTGCAATTTTACTCTGCAAATAAAGAAAATACATGCCACATTCACAAATAATAATAATACAGTCAGACACGGCACATTAAACAATTCAAACAGACATTCCACACGAATCTCCACCCAGCTTTTTACTTTCATTTTCATTCACCTTGAGCTCGGAATTACTACCGTAATTCACACCTCAAGATCAATAAAAATATCCCAATTTTAGAAAATACCCATGTATAAATGTAACCAAGAACACTGTGCCGGATTCATAGGATGTTGGGATAGCTTACCAGTTCTGCCAGGACGTACGGGGGTCATTAGGTTGACCACGGCACGTGCATTAGGCCACTCACCAGTTCTGTCAGGACGGGGGTCATTAGGTTGACCCCGGCACGTGCATTAGGCTACTCACCAGCTGCCACGACGGGGGTCATTAGGTTGACCCCGGCACGTGCATTAGGCTACTCACCAGCTGCCTGGACGGGGGTCATCAGGTTGACCACGGCACGTGTATTAGGCTACTCACCAGTTCTGTCAGGACGGGGGTCATTAGGTTGACCCCGGCACGTGCATTAGGCTACTCACCATTTGCCAGGACGGGGGTCATTAGGTTGACCCCGCCACGTGCATTAGGCTACTCACCAGTTCTGCCAGGACGGGGGTCATTAGGTTAACCCCGCCACGTGCATTAGGCTACTCACCAGCTGCCAGGACGGAGGTCATTAGGTTGACCACGGCCGTGTGCATTAGGCTACTCACCAGTTTTGCCAGGGCGGTGGTCATTAGGTTGACCCCGGCCGTGCGCATTAGGTTACTCACCAGTTTTGCCAGGACAGGGGTCATTAGGTTGACCACGGCACGTGCATTAGGCTACTCACCAGCTTCCACGACGGGGTCATTAGGTTGACCACGGCCGTGTGCATTAGGCTACTCACCATTTGCCAGGACGGGGGTCATTAGGTTGACCCCGGCACGTGCATTAGGCTACTCACCAGTTCTGCCAGGACGGGGGTCATTAGGTTGACCACGGCACGTGCATTAGGCTACTCACCAGCTGCCACGACGGGGGTCATTAGGTTGACCCCGGCCGTGTGCATTAGGCTACTCACCAGTTCTGCCAGGACGGGGGTCATTAGGTTGACCACGGCACGTGCATTAGGCTACTCACCAGTTCTGCCAGGACGGGGGTCATTAGGTTGACCACGGCACGTGCATTAGGCTACTCACCAGCTGCCAGGACGGGGGTCATTAGGTTGACCACGGCCGTGTGCATTAGGCTACTCACCAGTTTTGCCAGGACGGGGGTCATTAGGTTGACCCCTGCCGTGTGCATTAGTTTACTCACCAGTTTTGCCAGGACAGGGGTCATTAGGTTGACCACGGCACGTGCATTAGGCTACTCACCAGTTCTGCCAGGACGGGGGTCATTAGGTTGACCACGGCACGTGCATTAGGCTACTCACCAGCTGCCAGGACGGGGGTCATTAGGTTGACCACGGCCGTATGCATTAGGCTACTCACCAGTTTTGCCAGGACGGGGGTCATTAGGTTGACCCCTGCCGTGTGCATTAGTTTACTCACCAGTTTTGCCAGGACAGGGGTCATTAGGTTGACCACGGCACGTGCATTAGGCTACTCACCAGTTCTGCCAGGACGGGGGTCATTAGGTTGACCACGGCACGTGCATTAGGCTACTCACCAGCTGCCACGACGGGGGTCATTAGGTTGACCCCGGCCGTGTGCATTAGGTTACTCACCATTTGCTAGGACGGGGGTCATTAGGTTGACCCCGCCACGTGCATTAGGCTACTCACCATTTGCCAGGACGGGGGTCATTAGGTTGACCCCAGCCGTGTGCATTAGGCTACTCACCAGCTCTGCCAGGACGGGGGTCATTAGGTTGACCCCGCCACGTGCATTAGGCTACTCACCAGTTCTGCCAGGACGGGGGTCATTAGGTTGACCCCAGCCGTGTGCATTAGGCTACTCACCAGTTCTGCCAGGACGGGGGTCATTAAGTTGACCCCGCCACGTGCATTAGGTTACTCACCATTTGTCAGGACGGGGGTCATTAGGTTGAACCCGGCCGTGAGCATTAGGCTAGTCACCAGCTCTGCCAGGACGGGGGTCATTAGGTTGACCCCGCCACGTGCATTAGGCTACTCACCAGCTCTGCCAGGACGGGGGTCATTAGGTTGACCCCGCCACGTGCATTAGGCTACTCACCATTTGCCAGGACGGGGGTCATCAGGTTGCCCACGGCCGTGTGCATTAGGCTACTCATCAGTTTTTTCAGGACGGGGGTCATTAGGTTGACCCCGCCACGTGCATTAGGCTACTCACCAGCTGTCAGGACGGGGGTCATTAGGTTGACCACGGCCGTTTGCATTAGGCTACTCACCATTTGCCAGGACGGGGGTCATTAGGTTGACCCCGGCCGTGTGCATTAGGCTACTCACCAGTTCTACCAGGACGGGGTCATTAGGTTGACCCCGCCACGTGCATTAGGGTACTCACCAGCTGCCAGGACGGGGGTCATTAGGTTGACCCCGGCACGTGCATTAGGCTACTCACCATTTGCCAGGACGGGGGTCATTAGGTTGACCACGGCCGTGTGCATTAGGCTACTCACCAGCTGCCAGGACGGGGATCATTAGGTTGACCCCGGCCGTGTGCATTAGGCTACTCACCAGTTCTGTCAGGACGGGGGTCATTAGGTTGACCCCGGCCGTGTGCATTAGGCTACTCACCATTTGCCAGGACGGGGGTCATTGGGTTGACCCCGGCCGTGTGCATTAGGCTACTCACCATTTGCCAGGACGGGGGTCATTAGGTTGACCCCGCCACGTGCATTAGGCTACTCACCATTTGCCAGGACGGGGGTCATTAGGTTGACCCCGCCACGTGCATCAGGCTACTCACCAGCTGTCAGGACGGGGGTCATTAGGTTGACCACGGCCGTGTGCATTAGGCTACTCACCAGTTCTGCCAGGACGGGGTCATTAGGTTGACCCCGCCACGTGCATTAGGCTACTCACCATTTGCCAGGACGGGGGTCATCAGGTTGACCCCGGCACGTGCATTAGGCTACTCACCAGCTGTCAGGACGGGGGTCATTAGGTTGACCACGGCCGTGTGCATTAGGCTACTCACCATTTGCCAGGACGGGGGTCATTAGGTTGACCCCGGCCGTGTGCATTAGGCTACTCACCAGTTCTGCCAGGACTTGGTCATTAGGTTGTCCCCACCACGTGCATTAGGATACTCACCAGCTGCCAGGACGGGGGTCATTAGGTAGACCCCGGCCGTGTGCATTAGGCTACTCACCATTTGCCAGGACGGGGGTCATTAGGTTGACGCCGGCCGTGTGCATTAGGCTACTCACCATTTGCCATGACGGGGGTCATTAGGTTGACCCCGGCCGTGTGCATTAGGCTACTCACCATTTACCAGGACGGGGTCATTAGGTTGACCCCGGCCCGTGTGCATTAGGCTACTCACCATTTGCCAGGACGGGGGTCATTAGGTTGAACACGGCCGTGTGCATTAGGCTACTCACCATTTGCCAGGACGGGGTCATTAGGTTGACCCCGGCCGTGTGCATTAGGCTACTCACCATTTACCAGGACGGGGGTCATTAGGTTGACCCTGCCACGTGCATTAGGCTACCCACCATTTGCCAGGACGGGGGTCATTAGGTTGACCACGGCCGTGTGCATTAGGCTACTCACCATTTGCCAGGACGGGGGTCATTAGGTTGACCCCGGCCGTGTGCATTAGGCTACTCACCAGCTGCCAGGACGGGGGTCATTAGGTTGACCCCGGCCGTGTGCATTAGACTACTCACCAGTTCTGCCAGGACGGGGGTCATTAGGTTGACCCCGGCACGGGCATTAGGCTACTCACCAGCTGCCACGACGGGGGTCATTAGGTTGACCCCGGCCGTGTGCATTAGGCTACTCACCAGTTCTGCCAGGACGGGGGTCATTAGGTTGACCCCGGCACGGGCATTAGGCTACTCACCAGCTGCCAGGACGGGGGTTATCAGGTTGACCTCGCCACGTGCATTAGGCTACTCACCAGTTCTGCCAGGACGGGGGTCATTAGGTTGACCCCGGCACGGGCATTAGGCTACTAACCAGCTGCCAGGACGGGGGTCATCAGGTTGACCTCGCCACGTGCATTAGGCTACTCACCAGTTCTGCCAGGACGGGGGTCATTAGGTTGACCACGGCCGCATTGCTGAGCAGTTCTGTGATGGTAGCGGTAAATGTTGAGATGGACAGCACCATGACAGGGGGCGGCAGATACACCATACAAGACAACACCGACCCCATGTCCGCCGCAAGTCCCGAGATCTGAAACACACAAACTTGTTCATGTCCAGAATATCGCTTGGTTCATCATAGGGTGCTTAGGACCGTTTACGCTTTCAAGCAGCTGAAATTGGTCAAATATTTTGCGGTAGATGTTTAGCTGGCTAAATAATCTAATTCGGAAGTCTATTTCACAATACAAAAAAAACATGTTTTCCACATAAAAATATGGACTAAAATTTATCGAAGGCGCAGATCTAAAAAAAAATTGTGGGAGATTGATTTTTTAAATACTGTACAATGTTTGAATATATAACCATTGAAGCGCTAAGCAAGACCATATTGTTTAAATGTGGTACTAGTCTAAATCAGTTATTGTTTGGTCTTAAATTAAACAAATACCAAGTACAAATACAAGTATCCACAACTTCAAGTGGGTTCAAATTAAGATCGTAATAACTTAGCGATTTAAGGGTTAACATTCTCGTTTTTTCGTAACAGAATCAGTTCAAAATGCAGCAAAATCTCATGCCTATTTAGGTTAGGCATAATAACTATGCGCCAAGTTGCACTTATTACGACTAGCCCATTGGGCACACGACGTTGCTGCGCCGTCGCAGCAACGCCGTGTGCCCAATGGGTAGGGCTATCTAAGTTACCCGTGTGGTGTTATCTGGTTCTTTACCCTTATAGTACAAATGATTTATAGTACACTTTTAATGTTGCTACCTGAAATAGCTTTGCCAGGCTGAGTCCACTGCCAAATAGGATCCAAATACCCCACGGGAACCTGGTGGTTACGATTTCCCAGTTGAGCAGGGTTCTATATGGTCGAGGTTTCCCTATAAATATAAAAAAATGATGACTTTTAACCACTGGAGCACTGATATTCACTATAGTAGTCTCTCCTATTTAATATTGACATAAGTGTCAGCGAGATACGTTGTAATACTGTTATACGTGGTGACTTCAATTCTGCCGTGCAAAGCGAAAAGGCAGTATCTGCTTACTTTACAAGTAAGCAAATACTGCCTTTTGGCTTTGCAGAGCGGAATTTTCCAAGCCTTAGATAGTTTCAGTAATTTACAGTTGTGGATCACGGTAGCAATATTAAACTTCTAGTCATTAAAAATAGACTTAAATATCTCGCAGCTGTAAGGGTTCATGTTACAGGTCAGTATGACAGAATTACTAGATTTTAAATACTATATAATTAAACACAAACAAATTACCTGTCGAGGTTGACTCCCAGAATCTAAGATCAGTCGGTGAAATAAATAAGGATATAACGACGATGAGTGCTGCTGTTGAACCGTTTATGTAACTGAAAGAAAAAGGTTTGCACAGTAGGTCTAATGATCATCGATTTATTTGCGTCACAATAATTTCGTTTTACATTCACAAACTGCTGAATTCAACTAATTGATCAGTATTTATTTAATGTTTATCTGTGATGTGGCAGGTGCTAGTGCTGGTAGCTAGAGAGAGAAATACAAGGTATAAATGTGTTCCTTACCCTTCAGGAAACAGTTTTCCCCACGAGGCCTGTCTTGTCAAATAGAGCACAATCAACATCACCTGGTGCAGAATAACGTTTACCTCACCAAAACTATAACAAACATATTGCATATCCAATGAAACCGCATCAAAAATTGATGACTATAATCTATAAATAACAAATAAAGAACTGAGTAATAATAGGCCGGTTAAAATTGTGGTCATCTCTCAGACCTGTGTTTTACATAGTAGTTCACCAGGTGGTGATTACTTTGACTATATCTGTAATAATCGCGGTGCTTTCTGGGTGTACCTTTATCTTGCTTTTGGTGCACAGTGGACTTATACAATATAGCATTCACTGTGGCCGAGTTATCTCAGTGGGATATGTTCACCCACTTGAACTAATAAAAAGAACACGAGCTCTCTTCAGAGTTGCACGGGGACCCTGGTGCAGTGGTTAAAGCTGAATCCATTCTGGCATTCAAGTTTTAAAGAAAGAAATTGTTTATTCTCCGTTCACTCGTAAATATTCAATATTGTGGCGAGGTAACGTACACGGTCTCAGACCGCCAGGGCTCGACTTTCGTATCCTGTGTCTGGAGGGAAGTGTCATCTCACCATCCTCAGGAGGTCCTCCTGGCCCAGTTTAGCCTATATATGCACAAAGGTGATCTAAAACACTAAATGTTCATTCATTAATTCCAAGTGACCAGGTCAAGATCAAACAAACTCAATTTATTTATTTAGAAAAATAAATAAACGGCTTGCTCCTATTTTTAAAACCACTCATCAAGGAGATAGAGTTTGGCTTAGGATCTTATCTAAGTATTTGTTTTAAACTTAAAAACACTCGGCCGGCCACGATGGCTCATTCGTATCGACTGGGGCTTGTAACCTGGGGGTACCAGGCTCGAATCCCGGTCGGGGCGGATATTTGTCATCGTGGCTGTGCATATGCAGTGCTCTAAACTGTTCAAAGGCATGGGGTGTACAGTGCTGCCTATGGTACTGTGCACTATAAAGAACCCTTGAAGTCATTCGAAATCAGAGTAGGGCATAGTCCCGGCTTCGGGCTTCCTTCTGTCGCGATATTGCCATGATTGTGCAAAAAGCGACGTAAAGCAATATATATATATATATATATATATATATATATATATATATATATATTTAAACCACTCAACAAAGAGATAAAGTTTGGCATAGGATCTTATCTAAATATTTGATTCAAACTAAAAATTCAGCTACTCGACCGTGCTCTAAAATCAACTAATCTTCCGGCTCATGCATATAGGTTTGGGTGCTTGATATGAAAGGGTGTATCTGTAAAGTGGCATATTCAAGGAGACCTATTTTGGCTCAAATTATGTGATGGTATTACGTGGTGATAAAGGTGAATTTTTTTACAAGTCGGCTCAATTACTGTCCAATCAGGGTGATAGAATCTGTTCATACATGTACGTTATGGGTGGATAGATTACTGACCTGAAGGGGCCCAGAGCTTCATATTCTCGCAAAAAATATTTCATCAGCCTCTGTTGACGATTAACGTCGTCTGTACGATTGAAGCTGAAAAATCTGAAGATACACGATTCAATAATAATCATGTCGTTGTCTATATAGTAACTAAATAAAAACAGCCATTTTGATTTTTATCAAGTTGAAATTTTTCAGGGTTTAACTCACTTTAAATAAAAGCTCACATTTTGTTTTATGATAATCGTCTAGGTATCTAGCACCGCTTACCAGAGTTCAGGCATATTAAAGTAGATAATAGCTGATTGTCAGCCGTTTTTTTAAATTAATCAAATCGCAATTTTCAGGGTGCATCCTCCCCTGAAAACTCACATTCTGTTCTAAAGTAGCCTAATGATCTAGCATGGTTTACCATATATCAGGCATATTAAAGTAAATAATGGCCGATAGTTGGCCATTTTGATTTCGATTAAGTTTATATTTTTCAGAGTGCACCGCCCCCTCAAATCTCACACTTTGTTTTAATATAGTAATGGTCTAGCCATCTAGCAAGGATTACTAAATATTAGGCATATTAAATTTAATGATGGCTGATAGTCGGCCATTTTGAATATGATCAAGTTGAGAATTTTCAAGAGGCATCCTCCTCTGAAACCTCACATTTTGATTTATGGTAATGGTCTCGCTATCTCTCATGATATTGCGCAAAATCTTTCAATTAGATATACATGTACTAAATATATTAGAAATTAAGCCAAAGTACAATAAAGTGAAAATACACAACTTTTAGATCATGCAGGCCTATGTGTTATAATCTACCAAGCATTTTTCGAGATCTGCTCCGGAAACGGAGGGTATTTTAAAAAATCTTAATAAGTCATTGCACTGAGCCAAAAGTAGGTGAAAGTTCAGGTTTTTTTCCAAAGGGTATTATGTTTAAAATTTGAAGACAACCGACAAGTAGATCCTGATATATGCGCTGGAAACGAAAAGTGGACAAGCATCCTTCAATCTCTTCTGCGACCCTGGGTATTGAATTGACCTGGAAGTGAACCACATATAATACCAAATATTGTCATCCTATATATTATTTTCTTCAAACGCAATAAGCGAAAGAACATATACCGGCGGACGGATCCCGATCCCATAGCTCCCTCCGTAGCACGTGACGGCGGGAGCTAATGAAGATATTAGCTTCACCTGGGTCCAAATGTATATAGGGACATCCAAATAAAAGCAACCACAAGTGTGAGAAAGCTGATGGGGAGACCAAAGATAAACCAGTTCAGGTACGTCATGTTCGTGTTCCAGCCGTAAATCCTGTAAAACAAAAGCTCAACGATAATGCATGTAACTTCACGTCTCATCCAATTAGTTAACGCTGTTAGGGACATATAATTAGTTACTTTTAAAAGTTAATGCATATGTCTCTCCAATTAGACTTGGGAAGTGTGAATAATTTTCTTTTTGCTCTTGGGGGTGTTCCGTACTTTTATGATTTGGGACTGAAAAAGAGTGATCCGTGTCCAGAATCTCAGGTCGGTCCGCTTTAGGAAATTGATAATACATTATGGAATGGGGAACAAATTGGGACTGGCTAAAGGTGGCCCATATTCCGGGATGGTCCGCTTTGCGAGGCTGTCCGATACCGGGTCACCACTGTAGTTCCTACCAGATGCTCACTCCAAGTGACACTGTTTCTACTGCGACCCACAACTTCAAGTTCATAGTAAAAATTATGTAAACGTAGTGTAGTTTTGAAGCTACCAATTGCGCCAGCTACCCTGCGCAAGGCTCTAACACAGAGACCTCTTTTGATAATATGTAATAGTTCTAATACAATCACCAGATCTCGCCAGCTGAAGATGGCCTACTTTTAAGAGGTACTTAAAACATCCGTCTCAGTTTGATGACACCTGAGTTTTTACACAGCAGCTGGTGGTGTTCATAAAATAGTGGTCACTGTGACCGGGTCTGTAGCGAAGTGAGTTGGGCATCTCGGTCATGCCGGGTGTGTGCCAGCAATATCAGCTTCAAATTGGTGAAAATATCCAGATGCAATGAACAAATTAAGTTAAGTAGACTACCTATACATTTTGATTTCTTTCGATGGAATACTAAAATTGTTACCTCATTTTTTTTACTGGGCTAAGCAACACAACATTTTAAAAATATGTGAATATAAAGTAATCGCAAACACAAAATATGCAACCATGTCTGATGTGTTCACACTCTGCTGCTTAAGGGCAAACCAAGCAGAGCTTGATATGTCTGGACCTACATGACTGGGTCTCGCTCTCCCGTCCTGTGATCTTGTGACTGAGGCCTTAGACTATGTTAGAGACTGGTGCGACATTAAAACTTGATTTCTGTGGTTGTTATATAATCAAAAGGCACAATATACTTACATTTCTAAGTTTGCTTTAGTGATGAGGGTTGAAGCTGTACCAGTGAGTGTGCCCATACCACCTATAGCCGACGAGTAGCAAATTCCAAGTACAATTGAAGTTGCCAGACGATTATTTTTTGGAGATGTTTTTCTTTGAGTAGATCTAAAATACAGTTATTTAAGTTATTGGACAGAGAACTATATTTGTATCGTATAGAGGTAGATGATGCGGTAAGCAAACTTTTATTTAGTATATTTATTAGAATAAATGCTGAAGAGTTAACTTATTATAGCACAGTTTATATATTTTAAGTTTGTTGATTGCCTTAATCACGTTTTGTCCCAATGAGCATTTGATTAATTTGTCTCAGTGAGTAATTGTTTATTCAGTGGTCAACCACTTACCTATCCAAGCTGTGACCTACTCGTTACCTACCCGTGCTGTCACAAAATCGTTACCTCTCCATCAGGTGCTAACTCTTTATCTACTCATTGCAGTGGTGAACTCTTTACCTACCCATGTTGTGCCAACTCTTTACCTACCTATTGCTGTGGCCAACCCTTTACATATCCATGCTGTGGTCGATTCTTAACCTACCTGCCCATGCTGTTCCAACCAGAAAATTATAGAGGTATCACTATACTAAGCTGCCTTGGAAAGTATTTTTAAGAGTTTGATTAATTTGAGACTGAATAAGTTTATAAAATCCCACAATATAATGCTGGGAAATCAAGCAGGTTTTAGGAGAGGGTATACCACAAATGACCGCATATTCACTCTGAAATGCCTAATTGATTCATATTTATATATATAAAAAACTTTTTTGTGCTTTTGTAGATTTTAGAAAGGCTTTCGACACGTTGTTGAGATGCGGTCTCTGGTCCAAACTCTTATTCTCAGGAAAAAGTGGAAAATTATTTGATATCCTGGTTTAAAGAAATATCAGGATTTTTTAGCCAAGGAGATAAGTATATCAACAAGGTGAGAAGCTGTCTCCACTTTCATTTTCACTATTTACAAGCGACATGGAAAGTCGTATCCCTGATCCGAAACGAAATGACCCGATATTTGACACATTTTTCAAAATACAACTTTACTACATGCTGATAACACTGTATTACTAGCCGATAATCAAACACATCTACAAAATGCATTGCATTGTTTAGCAGATTATTACTGTGATGATTGGAAACTGGATGTGAATACCCAAAAAAATAATATTGTATTTTTTTCTACATGTATGTATTCGATTTAAATGGTTGTATTTTTAAAACGGTTGATTTACTTAAATATCTTGGTACTATTTTCAATTATAATGGGTCATTAGTAATGCACAAAAACACATTGTCGCACAAGCACAAAAAACTATGTTTAGGACTGGCTTACGGCCGGTATCCTATCAAGTTTATGTTGCCTGAGTTTCTGTCCTATTTAGGGAAAGAGGGGTGCTGTGTTTGGGAAGCGGTTGACATTTCTGTACACCAGTTCTTGTGAACATGTGCAATATAGCGTTTGTGGTCCCTACTTTCGTGTTTAAAAAATCTTCAGAAAAAGAGATAATCACGATTATATTCGTGGTTAAGAGCCTAAAGGGTTTTGGTTGGAATAATTTTGACCCATCGTCGCAGACGGTGGCCCAACATTATTTCACAATTGGGCCAATGTATCGTGTTATCCAGGTAAGTGGCCTTTCGTGGTATAAAACGTCACCCGTACATCAAGCACGGGACAATCACCCAATTCTGTTTTAATATTGGGCCAGCATTAAATATGGTTGAACGGCATTTAACCAGCTATGGGCTGCGACGCTAGCCCAGCATTGAACCGGTATTGGTTCGGTAGGCCTACATTGTGTGTACCAGTTACATCGTATAGACACGTAGTGGTGGGAGGAATAGGCCTACACGTTGAAGATAAACTTGGTTCTTTCAATAATTATATCCTGGACATTTAGGATTCTGGTCTTTGAGGAAAACCCATATTTTTACTAAATATTAGTCCAATGGTTTGTCTAAAGTAATCAAACAGACTAAAGCTGGGCCTCGGAGTTCGGGAACTCCTTTTCTAGTTTAACAATTCCTTGAGATGCTAATTGTAATCAGTTACCTCAGGTATTTATTCTGATTTCAATACACCTTTACATGCTAATTGTAATCAGTTACTTTGTGTATTTATTCTCATTTTAATATACTTTTACATGCTAATTGTAATCAGTTACCTCATGTATTTTTTCTCATTCTAATATACCTTGACTTGCTAATTGTAATCAGTTACCTCATGTATTTTTTCTCATTTAATATACCTTTACATGCTAATTGTAATCAGTTACCTCTGACATGTATTTAATCTGATTTTAATATACCTTGATTTGCTAATTGCAATCAGTTACCTCGGGTATTTATTGTCATTTTAATATACCTGCTAATTGTAATTTTTTTCATATAATATACTTTGACTTGCTAATTGTAATCAGTTACCTCATGTATTTATTCTGATTTTATTATACCTTTACATGCTAATTGTAATATTTTAACTCAGGTATTTATTCACATTTATTACACCTTTACATGCTAATTGTAATCAGTTACCTCGTGTACTTATTCCCATTTTAATATACCTTAACTTGCTAATTGTGATCAGTTACCTTGTCTATTTATTCTCATTTAATATACCTTGACTGTCTAAATGTAATCAGTTACTTCAGATATTTATTCTCATTAGTACCGGACATAGGCTGCTATCCTAGTGAGTTTATTTTGCCTGAGTTTGTGTCCTATTTAGGGAAAAGAGGGGTGCTGTGTGTGGAAAAGGTTGACATATCTGTACACCAGTCCTTATGAACATGTGCAGTATAACGTTATCGAATCAGTATCAGTCAGCTTACAAGAAATTTTATTCTACTGAAACTGCCTTACTCAATGTTGAATATGGACGCGGGAAGGGTCACTGCACTTACTCTGTTAGATCTCCTGTCAACTTGGTATGGTATCGATGGTATCGCCCTTGACTGGTTTGTGTCTTACTTGTCAGATCGTGAACAGAAGGTGAAACTAATGGACTGTTTATCCAGTCCAGCCGAAGTCACGATCCGTCCTCGGCCCATTGTTATTTACTCTCTACACTATGTAGCTAAGTAATTCAGAGACACAAAGTCAAACATATTCATGCCGACGATACCCAGATATATTTATCTCCTTCGCTAAAAAATCCCGATATTTCTTTAGAAATGCTCACAAAATATCTTCAGGACGTGTATTTTTGGATGTCATCAAGGAAATTAAAACTCAACCCTGATAAGATCGAATTTTTATTAATTGGATCTAAAGTGCAGCGTGAAATTTTTTTTAAATGTTTTCCAACAAGATTGTCTGTACAGGAAGTAACTCCTTCTCCATCTGCTAGAAATCTTGGCATAGTCTTTGACAGTGCTTTAAATTGTATGAGTCATATATCTGGTATATCTCGCGCTTGCTACTATTATATACGTGACATGCGTAGAATAAGGCGCTTTTAACACCATCTGTTGCTAAAACAATTGCCATTTTTTGAGCAAGCTGGACTATTGTAACTCTGTCCTGTTCAACGTCACTGAAAAGGAGATATCTAATCTTTGCACTGGTTACCTGTTCGTTACAGGATCAAATTTAAAATGTGTTCCCTGACCTACCAGGCTCTGACCAGTGGACAACCAGTATATATTCGAAACATGCTTCAGCCATCGCGAAAGGTACGGACACTTCGTTCTAGTGATCTAGATCAGCTGAATGTTCCACGGATCAGAACCGCGGTATGCAGCAGGGCCTTTTCTGTTGCTGCACCTAGACTTTAGAATAAACTTCCTTTAGAAATTCGCTCCGCGAAAACACACATTAGTTTTTGGAAGAAATTGAAAACGTATTTTTTGGGGCAGGCTTTACCGACTTAACTCCTTGGTGGTCCGGTTGGCCCAGACGACAAACACAAACGGTTTTAGGAATTATGAGTCGGATTACGTATATGTTTGTCACGCCTCTGAGCTCAAATCAGCGAGGATTTAGGCGCTATGGAAGTTTTATTATTATCATTATTATTAACGTTTGAGGTCGCTAGGTTAGGCTCTTTCGTGTTTGAAAAGTCTTCAGATAAAAAGCTATTCACGATTACATTCGTGGTAAGGTGCTTCAAGGGTTTTGGTTGGAATAATGTTGGCCCAGCGTCCCAAAGTGTAGCCCAAAGTGTAGCCTTTTGGGACATAAAGCGTCACCCGTATGGCAGTCACAGCAAACACTATATTTGTCTCCTTGCTTCTTTCAATAATTATATCCTGGATATTTAGGATTCTGGCCCATGAGCAAAACAAATACAGCTATATTTACAAAATATAAGGCCAATTTTGTGTCTAAAGCACTCATACAGACTAAAGCCGGGCCTCGGGGTTCGGTAACTCCTTTTCTAGTTTATGTTCTAAAAAGATCGAGAGAGTTGGAATTACCAATTGATTTGCCACTCGAACTTTTTGATTGTTACCTATTGTACTATATGGTTGGGAAATCTGGGGTTCGAAAGTATCGAAATTTTAGAAAAGCTACATCTGAATTTTTCAGAACATATTCTTTGCTTAAAACCATCAACACCAAGGTGTATGGTTCTCGGAGAGTCCGGTAGATTCCCTCTCTCTGTTTTGATTTAAACCAGGATGGTCTCACTTTGGTCTAAACTTATGTGTCAAAATGGAAAAAACTGTCCAGCATCATATATAATATTTTATAATCATTTCATGTCAATAATGGATATACATCCAAATGGTTATCATATATATCAGTATTTTTTTAAAATATACATGTTTCTTGTTTTTATGGCTATTACAGGATCCGTCTGTATTGGCCTCACTTCCTTTAATTTTTAAAAAGGAACTTAAAGATCAGTATATTCAAGATTGGTTATCAATTGTTACGAATTCACCTAAATGTGTCCTTTATAGAACCTACAAAAATAAATTCGAATTAGAACAATATCTATGCATATTATCACCATATCTCAGAAAATTGTATGTAGATTTCGACCATTTAATCATAAGCTCCCAATAGTCACAGGCAGATATAACAACGTTCCCCGCGAAAATAAATTGTGTACCTTTTGTAACTCCAATAAACTTTGTAATGAATTTCACCTGATACTCGAATGTTCATTATGTTTCAAAATGAAATGTCCCCGCATACAGATTATTGTGTAAAATCTAGCGTAATACATAAAAACAATCATTTAACTGTTATAACTTGTATATTTAAATTACTGTAGTATACATGTACATGTAGATCTACATGTATATGAAAACTTCATGTCATGACTCTAACTCTTACTGTTGACCAGTCCAGTTTTATTTTAAAATACTACATTTTTCTCATATATGTTATATTTATACCGCCATTGTATTTGCGTTATACTCCATGCCCCATAAGGGCCTGAGTAATAAAATACTGTCATTGTCACTGTCATTGCACTTGCAGCATATACATGGTTTTATTATATTATTTAGTATCAATGATATATGTGGCTGTGGCTGTTCATATAAAAATTATCCTGAAGTCGATAATCAATTATGCAACTGATAGAAACATGTTTATGTCAATGGCACAGAATAAATATATGAAATTAGAAAGGTACTTGATGGCTTATTAGTCACAATAAATTTACCTATATAGGATACTTACGTGGAATATAATTTTGACGAAGAACAACAACGTTTAATCAATTAAGGCATATTGTTCTTTTTTATACCAAGCTGTTGAATAAATAACATAATAACGCATTTCATAACTTTGCTATTTGTCATTTCATAAATTTGCTATTTGTCAAAAGGATTATTACATCTATTTCTGGCATGGTTGAAATATTTACACGAGCGTTATCTGTGTACAAAAGTGTATAGCTCAGGTCATTGTAGAAATTACAGAATATATGATCTTAAGCTTCTTATGTAAAAAATATACATTATACTACTTTTAATTTTGGTTTTAATTTTTGTCATTTTAATTGCTTTTCTGTCTGTTCTACTTTGTACAGGAAATATATAGCTTTATACGATTATTTCATTTCATTTTCAACCAGAATTGCATCACAAATTATGAAGCACAATGTAATAAGTGGCAAATGAGATGGCCTCTATCTTCAATTTTTGCAATTTAGGCCTCCGCAAATATAGCACAAAGTATATTACAAGGAGTCCCTGTGCAAAGTGTGTTTTCATGAGTTTATACCAAGATGCACACCAGGACCTCAACTCTGAAATGGACTAAACAGCTAAAGTCTGTTACACCGGCATCTCCTATACTGTCAGTTAGTTGGATTGTTACATAGGGAGCCGAATTGCCCATGCTTCTAACACATCGATCGGTTCTGTCACAATTTCACTCATTTAACACAGAGCAAGGTTATTTACTATCTTGAAAAAAACAAAAAAACATTTCTATTGATGTGATCATTTTTTGCTATTTTTTTCCCATTATAAACACCTTCTTTCTGACGATGATTGTTTTACCAAATATATAATAGTTTTTATGAGACTTTAGGGGGCTTGCAAAGTAAAAGTCATATAATTACTTTAACAACTTTTCATAACATATATGCACACAAAATATACATGATGTTGACCCATAAATAAATAATCATCAAAGACTTGATGATTTTTTCATTCTTTTGGTTTTTCAATTTTCTATTTTCTATTCAAAATGGCCTTGGACCCACCCACCCACTTCCAATTTTGTTTTTGAATGTTTGTAATGTTTTTAACTTTGCAACATCCCTTAACTTAGTGCGACGTGAACCAGTACATCATGGATAACACATCCCTGATATTGTGTGTAGGCACCTTCTTGTTAGGCGGCGAAATAAACTGTTGACTGCTATGACATAGTATTATATTTTATTATTCCAAATGCATGTTCTTTTTTAGAAATGTATGATTAGATGATATATTACCGCGAGACCACTGATGCTACGACTGGAAGCAATATATGTTCCCCGTTCAGTTCGACTTGATCAACAGTATTGATGCCATTTTCTGGAAAAAAATGTTATAATTATTAAATTACAGCCACACATTTATTTTAAGCCCAATGTAGATTTCATAAGATTTAATACGAGCTAACATAGATCGGTCTAATAACTACATAACCCTTAACTGAAAAATTTTGGCTTTAAATTTTATATCTTACATAAAAAAATGACAATATAATACAATGTTATAAACAACTATTGATATATCGTCCTACCTCTTGGTTATGACAGCGTGTATCTGCCACTTTGCAAAATATGGCAGATACACGCTGTCAAAACCAAGGAGACGATATATATTTTATTTTTTAGAGAATATATTTAAGATGCCACACCCCCAATGTATGCTCAATCACTTTCATTTGCACA